>CBVK0100240374.1:0-13545 GCA_900067695.1 Picea abies | reverse complement strand
ACTTTATTGTGTAATTCCTTGATCATACACCTAAGTTGACGATTGAATACATTTTTCTATATTCACTTTGGTTGGTTTGTGTTGTCCTGGTCTTGACCTCATGAGAGCACCGGAGTGAAGCGGGAGAAACAAAGACCTAAGGAAGCAATACAAATGTATGTCACTTGTTCCTCCTTACTAGCTAATTCAATGGTCGTAACTTAGGGAAAGAGTCATGTCCTATCCTATTTTATTCTAGATCCAGGTGGATCTAGGGAGATCTGTTAGTGTCCGCACCTACCGATTAGTCCAATAACATTAGCCATCATAAGTAGAGCTTTCGGTAGCTAATTGGTTCGAATTCTGTCTATTCTAGCTATTGAAAGCACTGATAGGGCAAAAAGTTAATATTTTTGCACATATCTAGGTTTTCCTTGTCCAAAATCCTTAGGAATGGTTCCAATCGATAGACAATAATTAATGAAATCCTTATCAAGAGTTTGTTTTGATTTTGGAGATGCTCTACAAGGTATAAAGGTCAAAATCTGTTAGCTATTTTCAAGGATTCCTTAGGAATGGTTCCAATCGATAGACAATAATTAATGACATCCTTATCAAGAGTTTGTTTTGATTTTGGAGATGCTCTACAAGGTAGAAAGGTCAAAATCTGTTAGCTATTTTCAAGGATATAAAGGTGTTTGATTGTCAGCAGGTGTCATTTCCGACTTCTCTCATATCACATAAAATCCAACAGCCTCGGAAGGCTCACTACACCTGCCAAAGAATCTGAAGGACATAAATATCATTCAAGGATAGGAATTGACCTATTTTATAGGATCTTTGCTTATTTTCTTGGGCCAGTTATTGACTTTCTATTTTAGGCAAAATTCGATCCAGTATTCTAGGATTTTGAAACTGTTTGTAAAGGCTATAAAGCCTAGAACATTTGATGAACAAAGGTTTCAACTTTGAGTTCTAGATTCTACTGTTATTGTGATTAAGACATTTTCTTTAATATATTCAGCCTGCAAGATTCTTTCATTGTTATTGTCAGACTCTCTTTTCATTTCTATTTTATGCCTATGAGTTGAAATCATTTCTTTGTCTCTGTTTAAATGTCCTATGGTGACTGTCATCTTACCTTTGATTATTAAACAATAATCATAAGCATCCATTGCTAGTTTGTTGACCCATCATATATATGGTATATGTATGTTCTGGTTAATTCATTGGTTTCTTATCTATTTGATCTACAAACCTACCTGATAATAGCTCTTGAAGGCATTGTACTATGTGAATATAACTAGACTTTCTTGAAGATCCAATCCAGTGATTTAGATATTCATCTTGATCCAATCTCACACCCATTATTGAGAAAATAATTATAAAAACAGTTAAGTTACCATGCATCTCTGAGATACAACCTAGGAGAGTTTCCTGGAGTGATAACAGGTCGGTGTAATAGTTGGACGTGACCTCAACCATCAATCTTGGTGGGTCCCACATGGATCCAGGGAAGAAATGGAAGTCGATCGAACATTAATTGTTATGCAAGTGGAGAACTATGAATGGATCCTAGTTGATGATTTGGAGAAATAGATAGATCGAGGATTCAGTGGGATAGGTGGCATATGCCATGAAAATGCTAGGTCAAATGCCATATATGGAAGTAATCACGTGGATGCCACATGACAATGAGGCAGATATGGTGATTAAGCACCTCGAAACTTTAAGGGGCCATAAATTTTGATCCATATCTTGGTTTGGAGCATGGTGACAGTCATTGGAAAGATCTTGATGAGAATAAGATAATGGTGCCCTCGAGAATAGGTATTGAGATGATTGAGAAAAAGTGAAAGTTTTACTATCCCATCCCTTAAGAGGGTACTTAGGGGTTTGTGTGTGTTACAAAGTGGTATCAAAGCAGGTTACAATACTTGGCCTGCTTGGGCTCATGAAAGAGTCGAATAAATTTTAGTAGAGATATTTTAAAGGGGATGGCACCCTACCCTACCCTATTCATAAGATTACTATATTAAAACCTATAATCGGTGGCCCAAAATTACTCTTGGATTATGCCTAATTCCTCAAAAAATAATTTCTAGCCTAGGTGCAGACCAATAGTCCCAATACTATAGGAAGGGTGCTAATATATTTCCTATAAAACCAAGCCCTATGACCAAGAATTTATTCCTTTGAGTGCTTTACCACTTTTAACCAAGTGGTATTTCTTCATAGTATAGTGGGAGGTCATAAGGTAGCATTGAAACCACCCTCAAGAGTGTCGTTGTGGATTTAGTGACCACCACGTGTCACTTAGTGGGTTTTGCGATACCACTAGCATGAGGCAACTCTATGTTAACTCTCATGTAACCTAAGTGTGTGCCTTTGATCTGAACCGTTGATCCTTACATGTGATCCAAAATTATTTCCACTATGCACAAGGATGTGGATCGTTGATCTAATCATGATCAATGATCACAATTATATCTTACCTCACCGGTGATTTGATCAGGAATTCCATGATCCAACGATGGATATTGAATGATGTTTTGATCTAATGGTCCCTGAGTCATTTTTAAGGTGAAATGATGAAGCTAATTTCACCTTAAAAATTACCTGTATTGTTTATAAATTAGTGGATAATCAACTAACAAGAAATGTTGTTATCATCACTTAAAAATTTAGTGGATAGCAAGGAAAACTACAACATAAAGAATGGTGACACATCATGAGATGGGAGAAATCTCCCATAATAGAAAAGAAGATTTTGATGAAAGGATAGTGGTGGAAACCCCTCTGGATTTGGCTGAGACTGTGATAAGTATCATGGAAGAGATACAAATATTTAAGGTCGATAATGAGAGGCTTATGAAAGAGAAAGAAAAGAAAACTGAAATAAATGTGGTATAGTTTCAAATCCTATCAAATATACAAAGACAGTTGCAACATGGGCTAGCAGCCAGTAATGTGGACAAACATCAGCCTGAGAAAATACAGAGTCCACCTGAGATACAAAGGCATGGTCCTAAAAGTAGAAATGCAAGAATAAACATTCCCAAGAAGGCCCGACATGGAGCCAAGAGGCATGCCAAATTCAAGGTTTCATATGAATATTCCTCTAGTGAAGGAGAAGAAAGCTCCAAGGAACTGTCCAACAGTGATACCAATTCACATTCTTAGAGGAAAAGAAAGAGGAGGAAGCAATCTAGGGGAAGTGACCATGGATAATTTAAGAAATCCAAGACGCCCACTCTTGATGGAGAAATCAGGAAGGGGGAAGAAGCATAAGCTTGGATACTTGGTTTGAATAAGGGCTTCAGATTTCATGACTACTCTAAAAACTTGAAGGCCTGAATATTCATATTTAACTTGAATGGAAAGGCCTCTATCTAGTTGGAGGAGCTTAGAAATGTAAAGGGAATCTATGAGGAGTTGTCTTGGGGAAAATTTGAGAAATAATTCAAGAAGAAGTACCTATCTAAAATGTACTATGATGACAATATTAAGGAGTTATATGAACTCAAAGTAGGAGAAATCACCATAGATGAATATATCAACAACGTTTTGGAGCTGATGAGGTATGTGCCCTATATAAAGGAATAAAATATGAAGCTGCATCGATTCCTCAGAGAGATACCTCAATCCTTTTGGAACATAATTGAGTTTGATGAACCTAAGATGTTAGAATATGCTATTCAAAATTCTAGATACTGATATGAACAATTCAACCATAAGACAGAATATCCCAAGGAGTGGAAGAAGAAAGGTAAATTGGGATTTTCAAAAATTAAGAATAATGGGAAGAGTTCTAAGATGAGGTTTCCCACTAAGAGTGTGAATCAACATAACTTTCCACCTCATAGTGTAAATAAAACCTTTGGATCAGCCCTAGGAAGGAATAATGGTACAAAGAGAGAACCATTGAAATGTTGGGGATGTGGAGAAGAACATCTACTAAGGGAATTCCCTCATAGACATCTAGACAATAGGAGGGTCTACAATGTTCAAGAGGCTACCACAGTTAATGATGTGGCCAGGAGAATTCCATAGATTCATGTAACATTGGATAATAGTCAAGCATACCACCAAGCCTCAATGGTGGAAATGGAATGTATCATTACCAACCATCTTGTTTCTATTCTAATTGATCCTAGTTCTAATTTGAGTTATGTTTCCCCTCAAATTTTTGAGAAATGTAAATTACATCAAGTGAAACATGCTAAACCATGGCTAGTGTAGTTGGCCACTGGAACAAAGAGGAAGGTAACATAGGCCATACTAGCATGTCAATTTATTATTAATGGGTTGTCTACCTAGGAAACCCTAAACATACTCCCTTTATGATATTATGGCATGTTGATTGGAATGGACTGGTTGGCTTCCCATAAATCCAATTTGGACTATTATAATAAAACATTAGTGTGAAGATGAGGAAGGGAAGAGAAGGACCCTACAAAGAATTCAAAATCTTGTCTCAGTGAGACAAATATCATCCCTTCAAGTGAATAATCATTACAAAAAAGGATTCCCTTTTTATGCAATACAAGTACTAAACTTTGTTGATGACACTAAACCAAGCCTAAAGTACCATCCTATATTGAGAGAGTATAATTATGTATTTCCATAATAGGTACCAGGTCTACCTATAAGAAGAGACATTGATTTCTCAATAGAACGTGTACCTAGAGCAGTGCCAATGTCTAGAGCATCTTATAGGATGAGTACCCCAGAGCTAGTTGAGCTCAAATTAAAACTAAAGGAGATGTTAGACAAGGGTTATATTTGGCCTAGTGTGTCTCCTTGGGGAGAACCGACCTTTTTTGTGAAGAAGAAGGATGGAACACTCAGATTGTGCATAGATTATAGACAACTCAACAAAATGACAATTAAGAATAAATATCCCTTGCCAAAAATTTATAACTTATTTGACCATTAAGGGGTGCTACAATTTTCTCCAAGATTGAATTGAGATATGGATGCCATCAGGTCTAGATTAATGATGAAGACATCTACAAAAAAACCTTTAGGACAAGGTATGGGCACTATGAATTTGTGGTGCTTCCTTTTGTTCTTACCAATGCACCAACCACCTTCATCTACTTGATGAATAGTGTGCTCAACATGTCTTTGGATAGATTTGTGTTAGTTTTCATTGATGATATCCTAATCTATTCTAAGAGTAGGGAAGATAATGAATAACACCTCAATTTAGTGATTCAAGTGCTGAGAGAACACCAACTGTTTACTTAGGCCATTTCATCACTGAGGAAGGAGTGGTTGTTGATCTTGATAAGATCAAAGCCATTATGGATTTACCTACACAAAAATATGTAACTAATATCAGGGCTGTTATGGGATGCTCAAGGTACTATAGAAGGTTCATAAAGGGGTTTTCCAAGATTGGTTATCCATTCTCCTCCCTTAAAAAAAAGGGAGTCAAATTTGTTCGGATAGCCAAGTGTGAAGAGAGTTTTTATCAACTTAAGCATTTATTGACCAATGCACATGTGCTAAAGATTGCATACCTAGACAAGGATTTCCTTGTGTGCAAAGACACCGACAAAGAAAGACTTGGAGGAGTCCTCATGCAAGAAGGGCATGTAATCCATTATGAATCCAAGAAATTGAAAAAACATGAAATAATTATGTGACCCACGACTTAGAATTATCTTCCAGTGTGGATGCCTTAAAAATGTGGAGACATTACCTCATAGGAATAAAATTTGTGCTCATGACAGACAATAGTGGACTAAGGTATTTTTTTAACCATTCCAAACTAAATTCTAGACATGCTAGATGGATGGCCCTCCTTAGTGAATTTGATTTTGAAATCAAACACATTAAGGGAAAAGAAAATAGAGTGGTTGATTCCCTCAGTAGAATCATGAAAGTGATTCACATGGAATCTTTAAGTAGTAACACCTGTGAATCAGACATCAATACAAGAGTCAAGAGTGCACAAGAAACAGATGATTTTTTTAAAACTATAAAGACATATCTAGAACCAGAACCCATAGGATTGAAATATGATGGCTATCAATTGTTGAATGATGGATTGTTAACCTACAAAGTGTAACACCCTGTTTCCCCCCAGCTTGTAAATATAAATGGACTGGCCAAGAACTATGGAAAACTCATAAATGTGAATATGTGATGTAAATGGATCTTGAGGAAGAGGTCAATGAATGTGAATAACATTTTGAATTTATTGCAGAACTGCTGAGAGGGGATGTGCAGAAAAAAGAAACCACGATGGCAGTGGAGGGCACCTGAAAAGGTGGCGTTAACTTCCACCAAGAATTAACACCGTATTTGGACTCCACTGGCCCAGAGAACCAAAAGCAGCTTGCTGGCCCTGAATTTAATGTCTCGCAGGCTGGTAGGCGGATGGCTTAATGAGGGATGGGGTGGTGAACCGCTCATCCGTAGAGCCATCAGAACTGATCAGTGCAAGGGAAATCATGCCACACGCAACCTCGCAAGAGGATAAAGCGTATGGTAGAAGCGATGGAGGGGGACGCGAGGGGAACTCTGGCATTATTACGCAGAGTGAGTGATAGCAGAGAGGGAGGATTGAAACCTTCACTCTTGTTCACTGGCAGACAGAGAGACGTAGTCTCAGAGAATCGTGGTCTCAGCTCGGGGGTGGCTAGTGGTAAATCCGCTGGGAGTCGCTACGCCTACGGTTGGGTGGAAACGAGCACCCCTCTCAGTAGTTGCACACACTTCTGGTGTTATTTCTGATAAGTGTTATACATATTGCATCTTGAAATTCATATACTGACATATATGCTTATAGAACTGTGAAATGGTGAATGATTACAGTATTAGAATGTCTGTGCAGAGTTTAATAAGAAATAATAGATATATGTTTATAACAGAAAGACCACGTATGTCTTATGTTGATAAATGAATTTAATTGTGCATGAGTTGAACCAAGTCATACTTCTAGGTTGTCCTCGGGAAATTGCTTCCCCTTGTCTATCTCCTGGGATGCCCCAGAATAGATCTATTCATAGAGACTTTCCCTCCTTGGAAAGGTTCATTAAGAACCTGGAAAAAGGACTTGAATGTGCAAGTCTTAAAAACCTTGTACGAGGAGGAATGATCCTCTTAAAATCATGAAGTAGAAGTGTAGGGATAAGTAACGGATCGACGGACGAGGTCCCGTCGGAAGACCGGTGGTCACTCACGACCATTAGATTGACGAAAGAAAGAAGGGTGTTACATGCCTTGCCCCTTTTTCCTCTATCTTTGTGAATAACGAGGAAATCAGGACCATAGGTCCCCAAGGTCTGTGGAAGTATCTGGACCGTTGGTTTTCTTTCCATGTCCAGAGAGTAGTATAGATGAGTAGAAGTCTGAGAAGAGCCAGAGAAAGCTCGAAAACACCCTGTTATAAACAAGAGGTTGCTTGAGGCAGAGGATAGCTAGGAGGGCATCCCAATACATTCTCCATCTGAGGGAGAAGGGGAGAAAGATAAAATCCCTTAGGGGTCTGAGTACTTGCAGAAGCTCAGGACAGATAGTGCTTCACGTGCGAGGGCTCTACGAGGAGTATAGAAGTCAAGGAATTCTTTGAGGATTCGGGAGTAAAAGCTCAGGAGGAACAACATTTTTCATATGCGCGACAAGATCAGAGTCGGAGAGCCACAAGAGAAAAGAAAGAAAGCAAAGATTGAGGCCTTTGAGCGGTTGAATTTCTTTCAAGCACAGGAAGAAAGTTCCCAAAGACCAGGAGGACACAATGGCTGTCGGATGTTCCAATAGATACCCGTCATCTGTTAGATCGGGAGAAGGCGCACAGAGTTTAGCCTCTGGAGTAAGCGCAGAAGAAGAAAGAAATCTGAACCGATAGATCTTGACTGGATACCCATCAACCGTTGGATCGGACAGGAGCTGCATGAGGGTTACCATTGGGATTCCAGCCATCAGCATATCGGGATTCTCGAGGACAAGAAAATCGAGACACTTCAAGTCTCAAAACACCAGGAAGATCTGGACCTTCTGTTTGAGGATACACATGGTGAAGATCGAGGTTTACTATCATGAGTCAGGATATCGACATTCCCGTGGACAGGAGATCGGAGAAGTCCGAAGTGAAAACCTCGACAGAATCTGAGCCGTCTGTTGGGAAGACAGGTGCCAAAAATCCGTAGAGAGTCGGGATATTCGACATCGGGAAATCAGAGTTCCTGAGGCTGTGAGAATTGGGACATCACAAGTCTCGAAATTCCAGAGAAATTGGGACCGTCCATCTGAGGAGGACGCATGGCAGCAATCGGCGCCATCGGGGAAAGTCCCAACAGGAAGTTGCTGATCAACATTTGGGTCATCGGGATATCGGGAATCCTGGTGACAATTTGTTTATGCATTTTGGAATCACAAAGCTCGAAACCCCGATGAGTGGGAGCCAGTTGTCAGCATATCAGAGAAGTGGGAAGCACCATTGTAGGGGCCAGCTGTCATCATAACGAAGAGCCAGGATTTGAAGGATCAGGAATCCCCTGAGCCAATGCATTTTTTCATTGAAAACCTCATAGCCCCGATGAAGGATAAGACTACGGTCACAGGGATAGTGGTCATGTGGGCCAGGAACCTAGCCAGGAGAGCTAGCGCGTAAAGGGAGCGTCGGGATTCGAGGAATCACGAGACCTGAGGACGTTTTCATTTCGACATTGGAAAGTCAGAAACCACAATGGGGGACAAGGCTCCGGTCTTAGGCAGGAGTGGTCATATGGACCAGAGGGAATAGCCAGGAGGGGCTAAGGACGAAAGAGAGAACTCATTGGAGATCGGGAAATCGAGAACATAAGAACCCTCGACCTCAGAAATGACGAAACCCTGAAAACTTGAAATTTTTATCAGGGAAAGACCGCGGTTCGGTGTAGAGATCCGTGTAGGTAAATGAAAGACCATTGGATATGGGATTGGAATTTCGCTGCTGCAAGCTTCGGGGAGTCTCTTCATTGAAGGAAAAAAAAGAAAACGAAATAGTTCAATTTTAGGTAGTGGGTTTGTTACAAAGTGGTATCAGAGCATGGTTGCAACACTCGGCCTGATTGGGCTCATGAACGAGTTGCGCATAAGCTCCGTTCGAAGCACTGCTACGAGGAGTAACTCCCCTAACTTAACCCTCTTGTCCAAGATTAAAAACTTGGAAAATGAGAGCCCGACTGTGTATGCATGTGAAATAATTATGAATTTATGCGCAAATTATAAAAATGAATTTAACTCTTGACTAATAACCAACGTTGTCTTTTTCACTCTAACGGACGATTAGCTGTGAGAACCTACAGACACAGAGTATGGTTACTCACCAAGAGGTGGGAGAAGGCCCCCACAACAGAGGCGAAGATTCTGACGAAAGAAGAGAAATAGGAACCCCTCCAGACCTAGTCGAGACTGTGAGGAGTCTCATGGTTGAATTGCAAAGCTGCAAGGTCGACAATGAAAGGATGATGAAAGAACAAGAAAAGCAAACCAAAATTAATGTTGTTCTACTACAGAGCTTATCTGACCTACAACGACAAATGCAGCATGAACCTGAGATGCAGAATCATGGTCGTGTCAGTGACCATACTGAGAGAATCACATCAAGAAAGGTCCACCCCAGAGGTAAAAACCCAGTACCAGATGATTCCACTGAGAAGGAAGCTGGCGATTTAGAAGGCTCTTCCAGCAGCAGGACCAGTTCCTATTCTCGCAGAAAACAGAAGAAGCAAAAGACTTCCAAGAGACATAAATTTGAGGAATTGAGAAAGGCCAAACCTCCCTCCTTCGATGGTGAGATAAAGAAGGGAGAGGAAGCCGAGGCCTGGCTACTTGGACTGAAGAAATATTTCAAAGTCCATGATTTTTCAGAAAATTTGAAGGCCCGAGTGGCCACTTTCAATCTGAATGGAAAAGCTTCCATCTGGTGGGAAGATCTTAAGAACATGAAAGGGGTCTGCGAGGAGGACCTATCTTGGAAACGGTTCGAGAAGTACTTCCGGAAGAAGTATTTGTCGGAAATATATTTCGATGAGAAGGCTAAAGAGTTTTATGAACTCAAACTGGGACAACTTACTATGGAGGAATATGTCAACAAATTCCTCGACTTATTGAGATATGTACCCTACATCAAAGCAGAGAAGGAGAAGGCACAATGCTTCATCAGTGGGCTACCCAAGGAATACCAGAACCGAAATGAATTTGACGAGCCAAAGAAGAGTCTCATGGAGACTGGAAACAAAAGAGTGGTTTGAAATTTCAGAAAAAGGGGAGCAGATCCTCAGGATTTAAAAACTACAAAAAGAACCCCAGAATGAACTTCCCAACCTGGAGTTTACTCCAACAGAACTTTCCCTCGGTGGACAGAAATAAAAATTCTAGACCTATATCGGCAAAGAAGAATAACCCAAAGAAAGAACCTCTGAAATGCTGGGATTGCGGAGGAGATCATCTCCGGAGAGACTGTCCACACCAACAACAGAACAGTTAAAAAGTATATAACCTTCAGGAAGCTACCACAGTCAATGATGTGGCAAGTAGTGTGCCACAAGTTTATGCAGCCTTGGATAATAACCAGGTTGACCACCAAGCTTTAGTGGTGGAAATAGAAGGTATGATTTTCAACCATCTAGTGTCTATTTTGATTGAACCTGGTTCAAATTTGAGTTATATAGCCCCTAGAGCTGTTGATAAGTGTAAACTATAGCCACAGAAGAAAACTAAACCACGGTTGGTACAGTTAGCCACTGGCACGAAAAGAAAGGTAGTAGAGGTCATACCAGCCTGCCAATTAATGTTGGGTGAATTCCCCACCCAAGCAACCCTTAATGTATTACCCCTGGGATCATACGACCTATTGATTGGTATGGACTGGTTGGCCGCTCATAAAGCCAAATTGGACTGTTACCATAAAACCTTAGAATGTGTGAGAAAAGAAGGAAAAAGGATAACCCTCCAAGGGATCTGAAAACTGGTCTCAGTGAGACAAATATCAGCCCTGCAAATGAGAAAGTATTGCCGAAAGGGATGTCCCCTATATGCAATACAGGTGCTAAAAACAATCGAAGGTGATAAACCCAGCCTTGATGATCACCCTATCCTGAGAGAATACAGAGATGTGTTTCCGGAGGAGGTACCAGGTCTACCTCTGAGAAGAGACATTGACTTCTCGATAGAACTCGCACCAGGAGCGGTGTCGGTATCCAGGACACCCTACCGGATGAGCACACCTGAATTAGTTGAAGACAAATTGCAATTGAAAGAAATGATGGATAAGGGTTATATTCGACCCAACGTGTCCCCATGGGGAGAACCAGTCCTGTTTGTGAAAAATAAGGATGGCACCCTTAGACTGTGCATAGATTACAGACAACTTAATAAAGTAACCATAAAGAAAAAATACCCCTTGCCCAGGATCGATGATCTATTCGATCAGTTAGGGGGTGCGTCTATTTTCTCAAAGATTGACTTGAGGTCGGGATACCATCAAGTCCAAATTAAGGGTGAAGACATCCATAAAACTGCCTTCCGGACACGGTATGGTCACTATGAGTTTGTGGTAGTACCATTCGGGTTAACCAATGCCCCTTCCACTTTCATGTGCTTAATGAACAATGTACTCAGTAAATTTCTAGATAAATTTGTACTAGTTTTTATTGATGACATTTTAATCTACTCTAAGAATAGAGAAGAACATGAAGAACATCTTAGACTTGTGCTGCAAGTGCTAAGAGAGCATAAAATCTATGCCAAATTCAGTAAATGTGACTTCTTTCAGAAGCAAATATACTACTTGGGACATGTTCTGTCCGAGGAAGGGGTAGCAGTAGATCCTGACAAGATTAGGTCTATCATGGAATGGACTATCCCAAAGGATGTCTCAGACATTAGATCCTTTATGGGATTGGCAGGATACTATAGGAGATTTATAAAATATTTCTCCAAGATTGGTTGTCCAATCACTGCCCTCCAGAAGAAGGGGACAAAATTCTTGTGGAAACAACAATGTGAAGAAAGATTCCAAACCCTGAAACATCTACTGACCCATACACCCGTGTTGAAAATCGCTGACCCAGAAGCTGACTTCCTTGTGTGAACAGATGCCTGTAAAGAAGGGCTCGGAGGAGTCCTTATGCAGGAAGGAAAGGTGATCTGCTATGAATCTCGAAAATTGAATGAACATGAGGTCAACTATGTGACTCATGATCTGGAACTGGCTACCATAGTGCATGCCTTAAAAATGTGGAGGCGTTACCTCTTGGGAATTGTTAGAACCCTATATAATAGGGGATTAGTGTTCTGAATAATATTTATCTTTTCAGGCATATGTGTTCGCTCATGATGCATGGCAAAGGTGGCGGAAAGCACCCTACACTGACCAAGCATAAGACGAGTGTTTGCGCGCAAGTTTGAAAATGAGTTTCGGTGCAATTTTATCAAAAATTGTGAAGTGGTTTGAAATGGCGTAATTTGACTCATGAGGATCAAATGCAAATTTGGGTTTTTATAATTTGTGTTTGATGAATTTAGCTAAAAAATTAAAAAATTGGCCCTCGACCTTTGCCTTTATGTAGAGTTTTATGCAAAAAGTTTGACAATATTTTTAGCAAAAAGACTATATTGGCCTAGGGCCAACCCCCCTAATATTCAACACCACAAATCAATAGCAAACACACAAGTCAGCACCAGCACCAACACCTAACCCCAAAGCCCAAGCCTCGGGCTCGCTTCATTGACATAACATGAGACTGTCGGCTAATTTAAATGCTCAAAGATCAGTTCACCACGCGAATGTGGGAGATTGCTCACAGGAAACCAAAAATATAAAGCGCAGCTTCTAAACACTACGCTAGGTGTTGAACCAAAGTCAAGGTTTCCAACGCAGAGAAACATGCGGGCATAGAAGGCGACTGCGCGTACCAGGTGTGCTTATGAACCCAAATTTGGCAGCACCACCGGCGACAGAGATAAATGGGAATGCCGCAGAGCATGCAAGTGCTATAATGTTTGCTATAAAAGATAAGCTGGGCATATCACTAGGTGTTACGATTGGATCTTTAACACAAATAGAAATGTTGGTGATTTCCCCTTTGCGTGGTGGTTGGTTGGATCATGGGAAAGTCCATGGATTTAAACTTTCAACTTTTTGAGACTGCTACACTATTTTTTACAGTCATTGTGGTAGCATTTATGCTTCAGGAAGGTACATCAAACTATTTCAAAGGGTTAATGCTCATTTTAGGCTACATGATAGTCGTTGCAAGCTTCTTTGCACAGGTTGATCCTTAACATGATAATGATTAGCAGTGTGCTTCAGAATGGCTACATTACGATAGGGTAGAATTTATGAAAGAGAATGGAGATGATTTCTCCAAGTTTAACAGAAGATGTTTGATCAGGGAAAAGGAACCCCAAGTAAGCAAAAGATAAAAGGGATCACGGCTGCCAAACCAGGCATGGGTATGGTCATTGCTGTAAAGAAACTAAACCAAGATAGTTTGCAAGGTCATAATGAATGGTTGGCAGAAGTGAATTATCTGGGTCAACTTCACCATCCAAATCTTGTGAAGC
>CBVK0100240373.1:0-13545 GCA_900067695.1 Picea abies | reverse complement strand
GTCAGGGAATGGAGGACCTCCAATTCTGACTGCAGCTCATGGATGGGAAGACCTCAACCCTCCTCCAGATTCTTTCCACCTTCCAGGATGCTTTCCCCTCCACTCCCGAAGGCGCGGCTTTAGCAGAGGCACCCCATGTAGAGGGCGAAAACAGGAATGATCAGACACAACGTCCAACCGGGGTGGTTGAGGAGCAGCTCAAGCATGAGGACACGGAGGCTGTGACAACTACAGGCCTGCATGCATACAGTCTGCCTGGAGACACCCTACCAGCTGCCAACATGGACAAGAGCAACGAGAATGCTGGCATGCATTTGGAAGGCAAAGGGACACCCATCGAAGAGGAACCTTGGCTCGCGGCTTCTCAAGCCACCTGGCCAGGTTACTCGCCAAGTGTCTGACCCCACAGGAGTTCGGTCTTCTTTACTAGTTTCTTTTCTTAGCTGTAGCTCAGTCAACTTAGTTATGTTTTCTAAGACTGTTAGTCTGTAAACTGCTAGACTTACCCGGCTGACTGAACTGGTTACCCCTCTATTGGGGCAGTTCAGTAACTACAACATGATTTTTTCAAAGTTTTTGTACCTCTAGTCTGGTTTTTGAAGGCCCTTTATATATAAAATCTCTTATTTACAAAAAAAATAAAAATATAAAATAAAAATTAAATAAATACAACAATTATAATAATAAATTAATTTATAAATATATATCATTAAATTATGACCGCACGACGCGCTCTAAACGCTCAACTATTTCTCAGGAAGATCAAGTCGTAACCCTAATCCTATAAATTGGAAAATCAAGTCATAATCTTTATTTTGAAAATTAGTGCAGGGGTCTTTTCTGTCAATGTACAGAAGAATAGAGAGAAGGTTGAGAAGAAGGGTAGTTGAAGAAATAAAAGAGGTTTGATTTGCATTGCTTTGAACCCTTCTGCTTCTTAGCAGATAGGGTATGGATTTCAGGGAGGGGTCTTTTCTGTAAAGTACAGAAGAATCGAGATGAGGTTGAGAAGAAGGGTAGTGGGAGAAATAAAAGAGGTTTGATATGCCCTGCTCTGAGCCCTTCTGCTTCTTAGCAGATAGGGTATGGATTTCAGGGCTATAGCAATCTGTTTTTCGTTCAAGAAAGCCCTCTTCTTTGCTTTCCTTCTCACGGTAAGCAAATCAAGGGCTTCTTTTGGTACATTCGTCTGTGTCTGATAGTAATATTTACTATGGGTTTTTCTTGCTTGCTCTTCTGCTGTTACTGACACTGCAACCAACGCAAGCATTTTGTTTCTTTTTGTCTTGCTAGCACTTGTGGCACTACTGATCTCTTTGTATTATATAATCCGATGCAGGTATTATTCATTATTTGGTCTGTGTCTGTATTCTGCATTTTGTAATCCGTTCACTGACCGAGTGATGTTTGCAGCTGTAAATGTTTGTCGAGGCGTCGATTCAGATTCAGAATTTGTGCATTTGGATTTTTTTATTATCTTTAAGATGACTTGTGAAACATGTGCCGATGTCATATTAGTGTCCTAATCATGCGATGAAGCCGTGTTAGGGTTTGAAGACAGGGCTACATGTTCTACTTTTTTATTTTATTTTTATGAAAGACTTTCCTCTGTGCTGAGAGATCTGAATTAATTTGCCTCAGCGAAACCGAAATAGTCGCATGAATGCCGAGCTTTTATGAATCATGACAGTCCTTTTATAACAGCATTAGGTGCGGCCTCTCGGTTTTCTAACAAGACTTTTACTTTGATTAGAGTTCCTGGGCGGCTCCTTTATCTTAGTCTAAGGGCGCTTTCCTGTGGAAATATCGTAAATATCAGGTATATTTATTTTATATCAGGTAAATATCAGGCGCGGCTTATTTGCAACTTTGAAAAGTAGGAATACATGCTGAACTTCATGTGAAGATAAATACTGTATAAATGGAGTTTGTGAGAATAAACACTGTATTTGAATAGATTGCCTTAAAGCTACAAGATGAGAATAGGATAACTTGTTGTGGAGATAACATAGGTGATACTACACTCAAAAGTGAGCCCAATAATGAAAGCATACACGGAATTTGAAAGAGAGAACAAGCATTCAAGAGTGAAATTTTATTACCCAATCAATATTAATTATTAATCTATAAATTTCATTAATTTACATTCATAATGTTTCAAAGGCTTTAAACTCTCTTGGATTAAATATTAGTCTCTTCAAAATGCCAATCAAGACTCATTGTTTTTATGGTACATGCTTTGAATCCATAGATAGCCACACATGCTTCTCTTATTTCGAGAGCTCTTCTCAAATCCTTTTACCTGATTTTATCTTCTCTACAGTTGATTGGGGAAATTTTGCAGTCTATGCTAGTTATGTGAAATGATGGAGGGAGGGTTTTGGTTGTAGTGGAATCGCCATCAATCTCCATGCCAAAGGGATCTCATTTCTAGTATTTGTTAGCTAGTCGAGTGGCTTGTGCCGCTAAAACTTCTATTTTAGAGGTTGTGTGTATAAATGCCCATACCCACCTTAAGTTTAGCTATCATTCCATCGTCGTGTCTTGAGTATCCAATGTCTTACGAGAATGTATCTCACATTACTCCATTTTTCCTCAAATGGACATTGGACGACAATCTTGATGAAAAGTGAAGGAAGTTTCAAAACTTGTTTGCATGGTTGCCCAAAGGAAGGACTGTAAACACACCTCTTTGGTCATAGCCTTTTTAGTGACATGGGTGATTATCTCAATGGTCGTTGTTGCTTATTGTGGTAACTGAAGAATGACAACAATTTGTGTGTCTTATAGTGGATGGTTTTCCAATGCAAAAACTATTGAAACGTTTAGTGTTTATGGTTACTCAGGGTTTGTTGGTTGGAAATCCCTAACCTCGTACTATAACCATTGGTTGTTTGTTGTTGTTGTAGATATGGAATGGAAGCTCATATTCATCAGGGGTGTAGCTATCTAGAACAAATTGAAAATTGCCATCTGTCTTTGCACTTTAAAATGACATATGTCCTTCTACTTGTCATCATGATGGTTTGTTTCAAATACAATGAGATCATGTTTCATGCTACCTCCAAGAACTAAGATCTGATTTGATCTAAGTTTTCAATCCAATCAGATTTGACTTAGCTACCCCCTCCAAGAAGATGCTATCAAATTTCTTCCACCTCCAAGAAAACAATGCATATACATGAGGAAGTCGTTTGGTTCATTTGTGACGTCAACACATATACATGAGAGAATTGATCTTATGCATGACTCATTAACTGGGGAGATCAGGTACTCTGCATGATTCATTGCATGTTAGTGGATGGTTGGGATGTTGAAAAGAGGAAACTAATCTATGCATGACTCAATGGGTATGATGCATTCTTGCTTTTTCGTCATATAGATATTCAACCGCCTTCATAGAGAGAAGGTAGGATCTAAGCGGACTTGCAACTCCCCTAAAGTTATATAGATAAAAGTTCAATACTTAGGACACTAAGAATGAAAATGCTGCACCAATTGATTAATGAAAGATCATTTGAAAATGGATCCGTTGAGATATGAATTTGCCATGGAACCAATAATTACAAAACTCATATGAGATACTGAAGACTATTCTCCTTTTCCAATTATGTTACCAAGAGAAGTTGAAGACTATCCTCCTTTTCCAATTATGTTGATCGAGAGAAGTTGGAGCTGCATAGATGAATTGAACCGCTCCCATCATTACCAACCAAAATGAAAATAAATATAAAATGAGCATGAGGTAACAATTTTATGTTTGGATTAAACCATATCCTCCCATTTTCAATGGAACTCCGACTACCAAAGCATACATGTACACTATAATGCATTTGCCCATGAGTATTAGGTAACCAAGTATGTAAAAAAATTTGGCAATTTGATTGCATAAGCAATGAAGAACCCTAAATAGAATACTACCGAAAAGTCTAGAGATCATTGCTAATATTACAAGCCATTGTGCTCTGAGGCAAAGAAAAATGATTATAGAGGCTACATATAATGAATTAGACCACCAAAAGTATCCTCCGGCCTTTTATTCTAATCCTTTGAATAAGCCAATTATTTAAACCATTGGTAATCGCCTATTGCTTCTACAATTGGCTCCTCCTAGTACCACTTGTTGAGTCGTCTCTCCAAAGATGTCATAATAGTAACCGCCAAATGAATACAACGCCCCTTGTTGTCCAGTTTGTGTTTACTAGTTGTTTGCTAAACTACTTCCCAATTCTACTTTCCAACTCAATGTCAACACCACGTGGATGATTTGAATTAGAATATTTGGCGGTGTAGTTTTACCAAATCCACCCCTGCAAAAGTACCCCATACCTATTATTTTAGCAGGCCAGGATTTTATGATGCATGTAGAGATGCATGTAGAGATCTCATTTCTCCCCTCGATTCCGCCAACTGCATTTAAATGTGGATTTTAGTGAATCCTTTCTTCTATATAGGTTGGAATGAAAGATGCGCTACTCATTTTCTATCAAATTCTCTCTCCTCGAGCAACTATATCAAAATTGCTTGTGAAATTGCTTCTTAGATGGAAGATGTGTCGGGAATCAAATTGCTCTTCGAATTAAGTAAAGAGAACACTTACAATTGTTGCATGTGTTGATTGCCACCATTTAACTTTTTCCCAAGAAATTGTCCCAATCTAGCTTTCCATCTGCCACATTTGTGCAAGGTCACTCCTTTACAATTTGAACTTTCTCTAGGAAATCTGGTAAGGACATAAACAAGTTCCTCTTTTGTGAGTTTACACATTTGTGGATCACAATAAATATATTTATTTAATGAAAAGTATATAACTCCACCAAAAAATAATGCAAGTGGAATGGAAACATTCTTACTTGCTTCATATTGTCCTCATAATCATAATGTTAAAATTTATATCAACATCTACACCTTTGAATTTGATGGTTGCTCTATCATATGGCTTACAACAAATGGAATACAATTACTCGTACATATAAATCATATATCATATAATTTGAAGTGGAAATTGTAAAAAATGGCTTTTACTATAGAGCTTACGAAAACACATCCCACAATCATATAAAAGTCTACAATTCAAGTAATCTAAGGGATTTGCCTTGCAACTACATGGGAAGTGTCAAATTCACCTTCAATTTAGTGAGAAACAAAGCAATAAATATTTTAGTGAGGGAAGGGAATAGTCATTGAAATGAAAAAACAATCCATACTTGATTCTATAAAAGTGTATGGGCCTACCAAGTAATGTTGCATGCTTAACAACTATTTAGAATTATAATCAAGAATTGGGAATCTCCCACCATTTATGCCCGTGTTGTATGAAGTAACAACAACAATATTATTATTAAATCAGACTTACACTATGATTACCACTCCAAAAGTTTTATCGGCCCTCTATAATTACTTCATTGACAATCTGTCACCCTTGTTAATTGATTAGGCATTGCATTACAAGGGTGATGTCAACCATCAACGTATTACAACCATGTGATGTTTATTTGAAGGACGATATAGGTATCTCCACTTGTATGCATCTTTGTATTGTAGGTAATCATAGTTGTCCAAGAAATAATGCTCGCCTTCATTGTGGTTTATGAGAACATTTTATAATGTTAGCTTTTACACAACACCTGCACTATAAAACTTAAAGATGGAATTGTGATGTGTGAAAATCTTTATGGTTTCCCACTTAATTTTATGTACCAATAATTTCTATCTAAATTATCGGTAATAAAAAATCCTTTGAGTAAATGGGGTAAACCAATGGTTTTGATTATGGAGTTTGATCCTTTCAAGAGAGTCGAACCTATGGTCTCTCCAATTTTGAGGGAGAAATGTCACATATAGCTTGAGCTAACCCTCAAAACTAAATTATTATTAATTATATTAAAGATTTTTTAGAATTTCAAATTATAGTATAAATGTCATTTAAGATAACATCATAGAATTTTCCCTCCCATGAATGTTAATAAAGTATTTCAAATTCAAAATTAATAAAACATTTCAACTTCAATCAACTATCTATGAACCATGATTTTCAATTTCAATAATATATCCATGGCCCATGAATTTCAAGGGGGAAATTAACTAATATCATACTATTTGGGAAAGAAAGTTTATTAGAGATCCTTAATCACGGGAATGGTTATTAATGTGTTAATTTAGTGCATTAACACATTTTACAAATAATCTATTTGAATGGTTTTGGTGTGGGTTGTTCCCTGGTTTGACGGCCTATATTTCATTTGCTTTTCTTGAAACCTTCAATGCCTCTCCCTCTCTACACGGAAAAGCAAAAGGTTAGTGGTCTTATACTCTATTGCAAATTTCTCGAGGGAATGTTGGAAAGGGGACACATTACTAGTTATGATAGATTGTGATTAGTGGGCAGTGAAGCGACACACCTTCCCTGCAATGTCACACATCACAACTATAGAAAGAATGTGCATTGCACCTACATTTTCTTGCAAATACTATACAAAAATGAAAGACACTACCCATGTCTCGTCCAAAAGAGAAGAAGAGGCACACTTGTATTCTTTGTCACTTACACGGTTAAAATTTGCATCCTCAATCACTACTCCACCCCTGTGATTTGCTTAGGCCATAGGGGAGGTCACAAAGTTGTAGCTTCTTCTATGTTTTGAAAATAATTCTATACATGCAATGTTTAATCAAATGATACAATTGCAAATATCACCATTGTTTGTATCACATGCCTATATGTTTGTGCACTAGTTTAGTGTTTGCCAAGGTAATTAGAGGACAATGCGAGGAATATTTAGGTCTTTCCTCTTGTGAGATTTCTAACTAATGTCAAAGACACATTTTTGTGTTTACTAGTAATCATTGATGATAATAAAAGTTTCCTTTTATTTTATTTCATTTTTATAACAAATTATAACTAAATACCTAGGTAGCAAATAACTTTATATGAGATCTATATATAAAAAATATACACATATAACATATTTTGTTTTTACTATATACTTGGAAAAATTTATTACGTCATTCACTTCTCTATATTATCTTTGTTTCATTGTCTTTTCTCTCACTAAATATAATGGTCATAAAAACATATGTTACTCCGTTTTTTTTTTCAACTTTCCCTTTCTCATTTTAAGAGTATGCTAGTATTTTACTCATCCTTTGTTCTATAATTTTTCTCACTTTATTTATTTTAAAAATTCCTCAAAATGTTAGTTTTTTTCCATATCGCCATAGTAGATAGCATTGTTACCGTCTATCTTTGTAATAAATGGTCTCTCAATGATGGGTGAAAGGTAGAGTGAGATTGTTTTACACAAATAAATACATTATTGTTGAGTTTTTTTTATAAATAAATTCTTAAAAGTTAATATACATAATTTGTATTAAAAATGGGTGAGCTGTCTTTTAAAACATTTCAAAAAATGTTAAAAGAAATAATTTATTTTAGTTATCATAAAAAGTATAATTGAGAACTCACTAATATGTGTTTTTAATAGATTTAAGAGCAAAACTACCTTTAAAAACATTTAAATTTTTGCGATTAAAAATAGAAATATCCACTCGTACTTTTTTTTTTCGATGTTTACACATAGTTGTGCATTAATTTAGATGTCATTGCTTGATGTTTGTATCTAGTTGTGAATTAATTCAATGTTTTAATCTCTAACTCTCTAGGTATTTGTTGAATAGTCTTGTTGTCCTTCACCACAACTAGAGCATACCTAATTGAAGCTTTTAGATGAGAAATCAAATAGTATGAACTCTTAGGAAAGTCTAAGACTAGTTCATATAGTATATTGCATTGTAACCTTTAAATGTTTTGCATTTTTAGCATTATGAATCTCAATTTGTCTAGCCATTTCGCTCTCGAGATGAGAGATAACTACTTGCATATTTACAAGGAGACAATCACTTCTCCTTTATAGAAAGATAGAGAATTGAGAGTATCTTGTGGAACCACATAAAGTGTCAAAGTTGGAGCAATTTTGGAAGAGTAAAGTCGAAGAATCACAAATGGTCCCACCTACATTGTGCTTGGAGTTATCAAACACTTTATGAGCTATCTGGTCAAGGGAACTTAAATGCTTTCCCCTTTCACTTGAAAAGCTTTCCACTACATGTCTTGATTATTATCCACCATTGAAAAACTATATATTTCCCTCGATGAGCCAATAATTATGATGCTAGGGGATATGGAAAAAGCTTATGATCCCCCCATTTATCCTTATTGACCCCCCAACAAGACGAGCTAGTAATTATGATGCTAAGGGATGTGGAAAAAGATTTTGATCCCCCCATTTATTCTCATTGACCCCTCAACAAGCACAACTTCTTTATTAGCCAATCAATTTGCTTGGTTATTGAAAGCCCTCAACACATGGAAGTATTTTATCTCTTAATTTTTTTTATACCCCTTGAATTCTTTAAAGGAGCCTAGTTAGATTTGAATTTTTAGAGTTTGAATGGTTTCTCCTCTACTTGATTATAATTGATGAATTCCTTATTACAACGAAAATCTTGATCCTTGTTCTGTTTAGAATTATTAGTTCTTGCTAGAGTGCAATGCTTTTGCTTGGTTATTAGATACATATCCTAACCATTAAACAAGGATTGCCTTTTGGATCGAAGAATCCATACACTTGCCACCCCTATATGTGAAAAATAATGTTACAATATGTGTTTAACATCAATAAACTTGAAGATTCCTCTTCTATAAGAGAATTGGGATTACATTGCAAAAAGTAGGTCAAAGAGAAATCACAAAAGAATTGGATGTGTATTTTTCACATGTTATTTTCATAGGTCCCATCTTCAAGAAAATTAAAGCTCATTTTATTGTTCTCCTCCATCTATATCATTTGCAAGGGATTCATTCTTCCATTCTTATTGCATTGATAACAAAATTGGTAATCCCCTTTGAAACAACACGAAATGAAATTTGGGCCTTAAATACATAGATAATACCCCTTGGATTTTCTTGTAATGAACATCAAAATGGAATGAAGGATTCATCGATGAAAATGAAAATCACATACTTGGTTTGCCTAATAATCTAAACGACCTCAAAGAAACGACTTTACTAAGTGATGTGCCAATTTAGAAAACAACTTTATTAAGCCACCATTTTGGAAACAACTTTACTAAGTGATGGGCCAATTTAGGAAACAACTTTTCTAAGTGATGTGCCAATTTTGGAAACAACTTTATTAAAACATGGTCTTTTAGTAAGTAGTGTTGCTTCTAAATTCTTGGGCCATATTTTGACAACTTTACTAAGCCATGACCATTAGTTAGCATTACTTTTCAATACTTTGGATATCCATTAATGTACACAAAGTGGTAAGATGTGGTGATGATGTTTTTTCAATTGGATTTTTTTGTTATCAAAATATAAGACACAATGTCCTTGTCGATTCATGTTGCCTTTAGCAAGATAAGACAATTTTTTGTGTCAAATTGACTACTAGGCAAATATTCCAAGTTGGCCTACATGTGGCCTATTTAACATAGACTCCCAAAATACATATGACTAGGAAATACATAACATCAACGACAAACAATAACACTACCCTCATCTTCTTGCCCCTCATCATATTAAGGGGAGCTTTGTCCTTTGATTTCCATTGGGTCTCTCAATTGATGGATTGTATCATATTCCTTTAGTGCATTTTGGAACACGTTCTCTGCTTTTTTGTTATTGGATGCCAATGATAAAGTTTCCATGTGTTGGGTGAGTGTAAGGCTTCGCAGCCTATTGCACTCTGCTTCGTGAGAATCCAATCTTTATTTATGGTGCACTAGGATACTCATGATATTGGCAGTTTGAGTGGTGCAAACTTGTTCAATCTCTGTAATTTGGAGGAGACTGATAACAGAGCGCTACAATTAGCTCGAATGAAGTCCTTGTAGCAACACATGATTCCATGGAACTCTTGAACATTCCCATTATCCATGGCAAGAAGACCTACACAATAGACCCAAGGGAGAAATCGATAACCAAACCTTCTACTCACACCAACAAGATTACACATACTAACAATAAAATATTACTTGGTATCTAAATATAAATTCCCAATGGCATATGATCCATGGTTGGAGAACTGAGTGCCTCATGAAGAACCCGAGGCCAAGAGAGAATCACTATATTGTACCCAAAGTTAGGATGTGCGTATTTCACACAGAAACACCAGCGCGTGGAACACCAAATTTTCCCCTTGGTCAAAACAATGCAACAAGCTTCTAAATAGTTGACAACAGATTCAACGGGAAAAAGCATTGGGTTTGAATTAGTACTAACTCAATTTTTGGATGTAAAATTACTAACAAAATTTACTAAGACCTAAAAATAGCTAGCTCCCAAATTTCCAATGGATTGACAGATTATCCCCAATTCCAATTGTTGTTCCTTCATTTGAATTCCACCACCTTAATGCCTTGAACACTCCAAAATCCAATGACTTATAGAAAGAGATATCAAGTAGGTCATGACAAATCAAAGGGGGATGACAAGAAGGAATCGAAACATTCGACCTCTCAAACATACACAAGGTTAAAAAAAACCAACCTAGAGACTATCAAAACACCGACCAAAACAACATACCAGGGCACCTGGCATGTGATGCCAACTTGAAATACCCCAAGAATCAGTCCTTGGCTCTACCATTATCCCACCTTGTGTGTACCAACACATTGAATAACATTTATTTTCCATGAACTAGGGTTTACTTTGTATGGAGAAAATGATGATATCCATCCTTAGGTCACCCTTCCCAAGGCTTTGCTAACTTGCAATTAATGGTGGTTTCATTCCAGATTTAATATGCATTGAAACCCAATTAAGTAAATATTTAGGGGATGAATCTAAAGTCATAAGCCCTATTTTTCACCAAGCTACCGGGGTTGAACTCGGTCGCTCGTTTTTCCCATCAATCCGCCTTCTCATTCAAATATATTTTTATATGGAAAAAGGAGACTTCGATAAAGGAGTTAATTTCCTCCTTGGTTCTCGAGATGATGTTTTTTGTTTTTGTTTTGAACCAATAATGTTTACCAATCATTGCTTTGATGACGATCATGGAATCCCCCAGGCTTGTTAAAATTCTAATACCTGCCTCCTTAACGATAAAGAGACCATACCATGTAGCATATGCTTCAACAAAAATATTTGAGGCTTTTTCGAGACCCCATGCATAAAAAAATATTGGATTTCCTCCGTGATTGTGAAGACTCCCCTTCTCTCCTACCATCCCTTGTTTGAATGAAATTGTTAAACAAAAGTGCATTTTGTTAATTTTTACAACAAACAATCTTTCTTCCTCTTAAAAGGGGACACTTTCTCCAAGATAGTACATTCAAAACTCACATGCCATGGCATGCAACATTGAGCATAGAATAATCCTTTGCGTTTAGGGAATTTTGTAGCAACAATTTCCCTATTTGAGCCTCATTCTTAAAGGACACCCATTAATTAGAGTGTGGAGCACTCAAAAGCACAACATAATTTTTTCAAAATAGGGAATCTTTGCTTTAACCAATGCCAAGCACCATTGCTCAAGGCTTTGTTTGGGAAGGATTGGTGGACATTGTTGAGTATTGAGGTGCTTGGTGCAATTAGGATCAGGGTAATTAATGGTTGCTATGTTGTTTTGGATGTGTGACTATGCAATTAGAATAAAACTTGTGTGAACAAACCCCATGAAAAAATTGGTTAGTGGGGTTTTAAATATACGAGGAAATGTTCTTTCACAAGATATTTTCACTTCCCTTTGCTCGTCCTTCGAGCATTTACCAACTAAAACTTGAGGCTAAACAAGTAGAAACAACACCCACAAATATTATTTTTTAAAAAGTAAAAATGTCTTACTTTCCTCAACAAAATTGAATGGATATGAAGAGTGAATAATGCATGGAATACATGAGAGAAAGCCATGAATTCCTCTAATTGAAGTTGCAAAGCATGGATTGAGATGCACAAAACAAGAGGGAAATATAAGTTTTCATCCAATTGAATTTGCATAACATCGTCATCTAGACACACTTCAATGCCTTTTTTAAGTTCTTCCCCATCCCCATCCCCATTCCTTCCACTACATCACATTCATTTCCTTTGTGGTTTAAATTTGTTGGGTTCCCATTCCTAACAACGATTTTAAAACTCACTCAAAAACCCAATTCCTTTGTGGTTTAAATTTGTTGGGTTCCCATTCGTAGCAACGATTTTAAAACTCACTCAAAACCCCAAACAAACATTGAGACAATGCTAGAATGCAAAAAAAATATTAGTCTTAGAATTCACAAGGGACAAAGATCAATATTATGTATATTGATTGTTGTGCTCTCTAGATTCTAGGAACACATTATGTATGGATTCAAGGAATAGATAAATAAAGAATATTTTTTTTTTCCAGCTTAATGCATAAAGGCTCGTAATCAAATTTGCAAGTGCTTTGAATATCACATAAAACATTGAGATCTACAAAAGGATAGAGAAAATTAGTGAATAATGTACTCTTTTGGGACAACCATTTTTCTCGAAGTGCAAATGATTGTCATGCTCGACATGGTTTCCCTTAATGACCTAGCCCAAACCTTGGAGATTGGGGGAATCTTGGAGAATGTATTAAATCCTTGTGCATGGATGTGGAATAGAAGCTCGTGTTGTTCACGTTTCAAGAACCCACCATTGGAAGCCATTGTGCAACTTTTAGATATGCTACAAGATTATAGGGTCAATTGGAACTATAATTCCAAATATCTAGATATACAAAAATACATATACAAATCAAATGAATTCTAACAATTGAAAACCATCATTAATGTTATCGCATGATTTGTACTTATGCAAATCCCAACATAAGACCCCAATTCTTGTGTAACTATGGAAGAACCTACCACTATCACCTAAGTAGGGACTTCCCTCATTTTAGTGATGGAAGAGGTCCACTCACCTAAGTAGGGACTTCCCTCATTTTAGTGATGGAAGAGGTCCACCACAAGGGAGGCTTACCTAGTGACCTCAAGGGATCAAATAACAAGTTTAGTAGCCAAGCCTACCACCCCCTATCTTGATCACTAGATGATTGGTCTAGGTCAAAGGAAAATAAGAGGTTTGAAGATGATTTGGTACTTTCCTGGAACATGAACACTTTGTAGCATATATATATATATATATAATATTTTCAAGTCAAAGTATGCAATAAATAACTATTTAAGACACTAGATAAGTTAGATTGCTATGATTGTTGCAAATTGCAATAGTGAACCAATCTTATGACAACAACACATAATTTGTAACAACAACAATGAATAATGCTAAAAAATACCACAATTGAGCATGAAATTTGAGCACACATCCAATAGAACATTATCCAATTATAGGAGGTAAATTCTAAGTGAGGTAAGCCACCAATAGATTAGTGTATGCAAAATATTAATGTAATTTAGATGGTTGTAGCAAACCTTTTATAACAACAACAAATTATTTAGCAATTTTTCCAATGTTAGTGTTAGTATAGTTAGTGGAATGCCTAGAGTTTTGAGAGAGTGAGTTCATCAATT
>CBVK0100240372.1:0-13545 GCA_900067695.1 Picea abies | reverse complement strand
AGAGAATGAGATGGTTACTTGGATAAGAATGATCCCACAATATCAGGGAAACCAGTAAAGGGATAACCATTCGAATGCCAACCCATTCTTCTAGAAGATTTCCTTCTAGAACCATCGAGACTTCATCTTTCTCCAAGCTTTAGAACAAATTCGCACCTTAGCTATGTAGCACCGTGCGAGAAGTTTTCACCTTAGCTTAAGGAAGCCTGCGAAAATGGGTCATTCTCGCACCCTAGGATATTAGCAACCTGCGAACTCTCTTCAAAAGTAAGTTTTCTGGGAAGAGATGAATGTCACTTTTCTCATGAGAAAGTTCTTATGAGGAGCCTGAGTACACCATCATCAATAATTGACCAAAATCATGGGTAACAGAATGCCCCCCAAAGTATGAGGCCGGAATCAGTGACAGCCGAAAGACTTTGTAAATTGCATGTGTGTGTCGGAAACCAAGAGCGCACCTAATCGGAAACCTGCAAACAACCAAGCATCTGCAGAATATCATATATATTAATTCTGACGTAGGCATTCCCATACTCAGATCACAGACGGATGACATTATAGACATAAGTCATGGCCACCAATCATACACTGTGGATCCATGTCATCAAAATATAGCATAGCCACCAGGAATACACTGTGGATTTATGCGAGAGAATTCAAATTAAGACGACATAGCCACGAGACATACAAAGTGGATCTATGTGTCGCAAATTATACATACTCCATCGCAACCTGGACAAAGCGATGATATTCAGGGTCTTCAATCTCGTCACCCAAAAGTACAAATCTAACCATGTGATTATATGTGTTGAAGTCGAACATGGTAGAAACCACTTGATTACCGGTCATTGATGAAACCGTTAACAAGTGCGAGGGAAATCACCATTAATGTCAATGACTCCCAAGGTACACTAGTACAATCCATCGAGTGTGAATGAATGAGTTGAGGTCGAACATCCGACGGAATCTTCTGATCAGGGGTCAATGATGTAAACCCACTGTCAAAAGCAAGGAAACCTTCCATTGAGGCATGCAAGTTCTAAGGTACCAAAGAATTTCTAAGTCTTGTTTCCGGATAATGAGCTGAAGTCGACAGAACAAAACTCGTCACAAGAGGGCCTTGATGTATCCCCCATCAATGACACGAAATGAGTAACAAATTTTGAAGGTGAAACAGAGTATGATGTAAGTTAGACTGGACATAAGGAAGGCCGACACAGAGAGAATGGACAACTACAGATGGCCGACTCAATAGAGGTTTCAGATGAACTTCTCTTGAACATATGAACGACACGACCAATGATTTGACAACATTGATTTAGAGATGACACAGGGTATGACCTTGTAGCAAATCGAATGAGAGACAAATGGATTTCCCAAACCAGCTTCAAATAATGAATAGGGGGTGTCATGTTCAAGAGCGACACTTACTGCCAATTAACGTGAATATGAGAACACATCGCTTTCCCAAATTTTTCCCCACCATTTCTGGCGAGTACCTCTTTATTTTTATGCAATATTAAGGAGGATAACATATGCTTGTTGATATAAGCTTATCCTTCGTATAAGTCCTTCGGAGTATGTTTAACGAACCCTAGGAAGGAGTGGTTCGGTCCCATTACGGGTCTGTCGATGTTTGTTTAACGAGTCCAAAGATAGAAAACTCGAAGTTTTTTCATGATTATAGAGTATGGAAAAACACTTAAAAGAGAACTCTCTCAGTTCCTTTTTTGTAAAATAGTCTGATGAGACTGAAAAAGAGATAAATTATCGCCCATTAGACGCTTTCTTCAAATACTTTATCGAGCGTGAAAATAGCAAGGTCGCTCGGCTATCTTTTCATGTTTAGAGAGTCTGAAAAGAGATTAAAGAGCACTCCAGGGGGGTTCCTTTTTCGTATAACCTTGTTGAGCCCGAAAAAGTGATAAAAATATGCTCGATCGCATTTTCATGTATTTTCGAGCGTGAGAACGGACAAAGACCAAGCTCGAGGTTTTATACAAAAACCATAAAAAACAATCAAAACATGCGATGAAGAAGAAAAACTATGTCCGCATCCCTGTATATGAACATCGAAGTCGTTACGCCTGCAAAAGTTACACTCAAAAGGGCATTAGGGATTAGGTTTTAATAAATAAATAATTATAAAAAATTCAATAACATGGTAAAAGTAAATATAAAGAAGTAAAAACTCTTTTTACCATATCATTTCAACTTTACCACTATTTGAGCCCAAAAACCCCTCTTTTACCCTCGAAATTCGGCATCAGATTGCGGGAGTTACAAGCATCCATTCGATGAGCCATCAACGACAGTGAGGTAGGCTCTTTGTCCTCTACTTTTTCATGGTTTAAATTTTCATTTTCATTGGAAAAAACACATTTTTGAGATGGTTTTGTGGGCCATTATTGCACTCAGCCATTCTCGTAGGTGAGCTACATGGGACCTGCGAGAATGGGTCATTCTCACAGGTGAGCCCAAAGGCACCTGCGAGAACCTCGCACTGTGCCTAAAGGGCACCTACGAGAACCGTAAAGTGTAAAAGTTTTTTTAAAAATTTGCCCAATGAAAAGATACCAATTTGTAAATAGAGTTATTAATCTTCTTCTTGTGCTTCTTATGTAGGTATTTGGCCATCAAAATGGTTCTGGAATGGCGTGAAAGGGAGCACCAAGAAGATAATGCCAATGTCAGAAATCTTCCGCCCACCATTGCTGCTTTGAGAAACTATGGTCTTCTGAAGTACTTTCGTATCTTGGGCATGAGGGCCCAAGTCAGGTTATTAGAGTACCTTGTGCATATGTGGGATTCTGATCAACAAGTATTCCATGTAGGGGTTCATACATTGTCCTTGGATATCGAGGACATTTACTTCTTGACAGGACTGTCACGGCGTGGGTACCACGTGAGCCTGACTGGTAGCAGAGGTGGTGGGCTGACCATGAGTGAGTACTACTGCTTACACTGTGTTCCCGAGGCAGAGAGGAAGAAAGGGAAAGTAGCAATTTGGGGAGTGCGGGATTTGACCCTTCACACTATTTTTTTCACCATTGCTCGTATGGCCGGGAGCTCCGCTCCTCACATGGTGCTCCGGAGTTACTTTCAATATGCCATAGAGTGTACTGAGCCTTGGGTTTTTAACTGGGCAGATGTTGTGCTTCGTAGCATGAAAAGGCAGTTGACCAAATGTAGACAAGGCGACCTGAAACAATTCAGGTACGGGTTTTTATTAGTGTCCTTCTTTCTCGAGAGGGTTTCCTTACTGAGGCTACAGGTTGAGTGGGATTTACCAGCTCCCACAGATCCAAGAATGATGAGATGGCATCAGCTCATGGCCCAACACGTAGCTGGACCAATTATCAAGTATGATGATACCTTCTTCGACTGGTTGCGACCACAGATGCTGATGGTCAACGATTATGCTTATGTCAGGTTGGATTTCCGAGGAGATCCAGACTTGGTCCTGCCTGAGGGTTCTCAGTGGGGGGAACTTGGTAAGAAGTACACATTTTTTCCTTTTAAATGTTTTTGTGAATTTTATCATATGCAAATGTTTTTTATATGTTCGTCCAAAGACTAAATACAAAATTCATTGTTGATGATATAGATGTTGGACCTTACCGACCTCCTGGTACTTCTCCCATTCAACGGCGAGGAGAGGTAGCGCTAGTGCCACAATGGGACACCGAGGATTATCAAGCAGTGGAACAAAACCTAGAGGGTTTGACAACAAATATTCCAGACATGCCTTTTGGAGAGGTTCCACGACGTTATCAACGTCACACAGTAGGAGTATCAGAGTCCATTGGTCGACTGCTCCGTAGAGTTGCCTGGGCAGTCGTGTGTTACCGTGAACGTCATCCATGACGTCACTTTGTAGAAGCTATGAGCTTCAGATTTTGACATTTTGGTCTTCGGACAGAACTTTTTGTAAAAAAATCTTTTGTTCGTTATATATACATACGGCTTCTACCGGTTTATCTTGTGTTGTGAAAATTGATATGATTGATTTATAAATGATCCAAATGTCTGTCTAATACATAGTTAGCCAATGCATCAATTAATGTATTTAGACATCTAGGAATATGTTGATATTCAATATAATCAAAATAACGTTCCAAGAGGTGAATTCGCAAATACACCCGTAACAAAGTAGGACTTCGAATAGTATAGACATTACTTAACTGTAGTACTACAAGCTGTGAATCGAGTCGCACAACCAATTGACAGATTCCGAGAGAGATAACATCAATCAACAATTCGATAATGGTGCTATACTCTACAATATTGTTGGTCGCACGACCAAGACACACACCTCGTAAGGAGACAAGTTCGTTTGTAGGGGCGTAAATTGCCCATGCAGCGGAAGCAAGGTTCTGAGTACTACGGCTAGCGCCATCAACGAAGCCAATATAGGGTAGTGAAGACTCCGACATCTGGAAATCAAACACAACGTCACATAAGGGTAGAGACCAGATAACGACAAAAGAAAGCTATAGTAACACACAAGAAGTATGATACAATAAAAATACAAGTACTCGTGCACAGATGATTTTATGCATAGTACTTCTTCAAGTACAACCCATTTCTGGGTTCACTCAAAGGGATACCATCGTAATCTACTAACTCATAAGCTCCTTTTTCCAAAACTCGTCGAACGATATAAGGACCTCGCCACATAGCTTCGAATTTTCCATCTCCTAGCATATCTCGATCTTGTTCATAGAGGAGAACGAGATCTCCTTCGGAGAAAACGCGAGGCTTGACATGTTTGTCGTATTGGGCCTTAACACATTTTTTCTAAGCTTCTATGACTAGGGTAGCATCGCGTCGAGTTTCGTCTAATCGCATAAGATACAATAGACGTTCTTCCTCAACAGAAGTGTTTGGTAGGAGTTCAACAACTAGTTTTAAAGAGGGTATCTCACATTTAACCGGGAGAATGGATTCCAAACCATAGACTAACCGGAAAGGTGTAAACTCAGTAGCAGACTTGACGGATGTTCGGTAAGCCCACAATGCCAAAAACAACATTGTGTGCCAACTTGTTTTGTGAATCCCTATCATTCGTCAGAGCATAGTTATGAGAACTTTGTTAATTGCTTCGACTTGGCCGTTGGTTTGTGGGTAATAGGGCATTGAGTTTTCATGGCGAAGACCCAACTTTTCAGTAAGTTCATACATCATGAAGTTTCAAAAGTGGCTACCGTGATCAGTGATGATAGCCTGGGGAACACCAAAACGAGCTATGATATGATTAAAAATGAATAATGTTGCGGTCTTTCCAGTGTTGTCAAATGTTGGCATCGCCTTGGCCCATTTCGTAAAGTAATCGACGGCTACAATAATGTATCCATGCCCCCCGGCCGAGTGAGGGTGACATGTCATGAAATCGATGCTTCATTTCGCAAAGGGACCAACAGATACCACAGGGTGAAGAGGAGCAGGATGTGACCGTATCTTGTTATTATAGGTCTGTCAAGCATGACATTTTTGAATGGCGATTATGCAGTCGTTAAATAAAGAAGGCCAAAAATACCCTGCTCATAAGATCTTCTGGGCAGTAGCATACCTAGACATATGACCACCACATACTCCAGAATGGCAGTCATTCAGAGATTTCTTGGCTTCGTTAAACGTTAGACAGTGTCGAAAAATGAAGTCAATCCCCCGACGATAAAGAGTATCCTCGAGGATAATATATTGACGAGCTTGGTAGCATATTCGATGTCGGTCAGTACTAGACAAAGTTGGCCGGAAAGTCTGGGTTTGGATATATACGATGATATCACCATACCAAAGATCATCAGTGCTGATGAGGAAAAGGGATTCATCGGGTAATGAATCAGCTACTACATTTTTCGTTTCAGAATAGGGAAAGTTGCATATCAACTCAGTAAATACTAAGGACTTCTTGGACTTGGTCTGTTCGAATTCCAAGCCAAACTCCTGGAGTATCACAATCCATTTGGAGTATTTTCCCCCTAGCAATTGACGTGTGAGAATGTGTTGCATAGGGTTGCAGTTAGAAATCACTGTAGTCTTGCGCGAGAGGATATATTGGCGGAAGCGTTGGATGGCTTGGACGACAGCCAAGGCCAATTTTTCGACATGTAAATACTTGATTTCGGTAGGCTTTAGACTTCGAATCAAGTAGTAGATAACATGTTCATCGTTAGCATCATCCTCTTGGACAAAAACCATACCAATGGTGTAATCCGAGGCAGTAAGATAGAGGAAATAATCGCGACCGTAATCGGGAGGAAAGAGAAGCAGAGCACATGTTAGGGACAATTTCAAAGCTTCGAAAGAACTGTTGGTGATGGTATCCCATATGAACTCAGGCCCCTTTTTTAGTAGCCGCGTAAATCCACGAGTTATCTCGGCATAATTTGGGATAAAACGATGAAGAAATTTTGCTTTCCTCTACAAACTTTGTAATTGGCGAAGTGTAGAAGGAGGAGGGAGATTAAGGATTTCCTCAACCTTTACAGGATCCACCCTGGTCCCTTGACGCGAAACGATAAAACCTAGAAGTCGGCCGGATTTCATGCAAAAAACACACTTATGAGGATTCAAACGTATACGGTAGAACCGACAGCGGACGGAAATAGCTCGGAGGTGGGTTGGATGATCAACTCAGCACATTGAGTGAGCGGGAAAATCGTCTAGATATGGTTGAACGATGTGCTTGATATCATGGAAAGCATAAGACATAGTGCGTTGAAAAGTGGTGCCAGCGTTCTTCAGACCGAAAGGGAGTTTCCGATACGCAAAAGTACCCAAACGACAAATAAAAGCAGTCATATGTTGATCCTCGGGAACAATTTTGATTTGATTATACCCGGAGAAACCATCCATCAGAGAGAATATTTCACTTCCGATGCAATCGTCGACAATCTGATCGACGAAGGGGGTAGGAAAGTTGTCTTTTGGGAAAGCTTTGTTGATATCCCTATAATCAACGCATATACGAATTGTGCCTTGTTTCTTGTCGATCGGGACAAGATTGGAAACCTAGTCAGTGAGAGCCATTGGATAAATAAAGTCGGCTTTAAGAAGTTTCTCGACTTTGAGCTTGATAGCAACCACTTTACGTGGGTGAACTGGATGAAGGCGTTGCCGGACGGGTTTAGCATCGGGGTATGTCTTGATCTCATGTATCACAATCTCAAGGTCGATACCTGGCATTTCTTTGTAGCTCCAGGTGAAAATGTCACGAAACTCTTTGAAAAGGGATGTGTAGGTGACGATTTCGTCAAAAGAACACGAAGCTCCAATATGGACATTTTCGACAATCCCAGGTTTGATGGAGATTTCAAGGGGAATAGTGGGCGAGATATTGCTTAAGTTCCCTTCAGAAAACACATCGTGTGCAGACTTGGAAACGGTCGAGATGACAACAACGGTCGATGGGGTCGAGATCCGTTGATAGTTCTCAATGGTATGTTGCTCCAGAAAGAGGATGGAATGATGATGTCCATCGTCCCAAGGGGTGTCTTCCATGACATACATGATCATCTCATCTGTGGGAAAAATGAAACGGAAGGGATCGAGAGACAACTCACCAAGAGAGGGGGTAGAAGGGCTTGTCACGAAACTCTTTGAAAAGGGATGTGTAGGTGATGATTTCGTCAGAAGAACACGAAGCTCCGATATGGACATTTTCAACAATCCCAGGTTTGATGGAGATGTCAAGGGGAATAGTGGGTGAGATATTGCTTAAGTTCCCTTCAGAAAACACATCGTGTTTGGACTCGGGAACGGTCGAGATGACAACAATGGTCGACGGGGTCGAGATTCGTTGATAGTTCTCAATGGTATGTTGCTCCAAAAAGAGGATGGAACGATGATGTCCATTGTCCCAAGGGGTGTCTTCCATGACATACATGATCATCTCATCTGTGGGAAAAATGACATGGAAGGGATCGAGAGACAACTCACCAAGAGAGGGGGTAGAAGGGGTTGTCGATTGAATGGCCTGATAGGTGGATTCGACTGGACTTAATGGCATTTTGTCGCAGTAACGAAGATGATCTCCAGGGTCAAGTACTATCCATGGGTCGTGAGACACAGGAAGTTCATGAATCGAGGTGGAGATCATGTTTATGGAAGCAACAAACGAGCGTGGAACATCGGGCAGTGGAATGGAGAAAGTACCCATTAACGAAGAGTCTTTTAGAAGGCCTACACCGACATTCTCATAACCTGGTGGGGTTTTAGCGATGAACGGTACGTTGCCAGTACGAGTTTCAGAATTAAAGAAGGCTAGTTGGTCGATGGTGATGACCTTGCCTTGATGTGGGAAACGTACAACACGAAAAAGGGTCGACACAACTGCACACATGGAATCGATCCAGCTGCGGCCAAGCAGAATATTGTAATCAAGGGGAGCATCAAAGACTTTCACTTCGACTTGGACCGTTTTGCCTTCTAACGTGATGGGAAACGAAGGAAGGACACTGTAGGGCTTAAAACTGGAGCCATTGAAGGCTTTAAGAGTGTTCTGGGATTCGTTCAAAGGGGGAGAGCCAATGGCTTTCCAGCAAGTAAGAGACATAACACACGTCGATGCACCCTCGTCGATAATGGTTCGACAAATGTTTTTGTCAGAGACAATTACTTGGATCTGGAACTCGAGTTGAGGGGGTAACCTTGGAATGTGATCTTCCAAGTCAAAAATTATTAAATTCGTATCCATCAGGTCGATTCCACCAATAGATTTCAATAGTGCCTTTTGTTGCATGGGACAACTTTGAAGGACTTCAAGGGCTGACATCGCAGAAGGTGCTTGGGCCAGATCTTCAACAATGTTGTAGTTTTGGGTAGCACGAGCATGAGGATTGAAAGCCAATTTTCGAACGACGCCCTTTGGGGGGGGTCGAAGAACTGTGTAGAGGCTCGGTCGTTCGAGATGAAGAGGACCGTTGGTAGGTGGAGTCGCGGGAGAGGGTTGTACCAAGGAAGGAGGTAGATCATCAACCTTCTCTTTAGAGGGAGAATAATCTTTGGCTTGAGTAGTGAGTGCAATGTCGCTCTGCTTTGAATCACCAGTACACATCAATACATAGGATGTAGTAGAAGATGAGGGTTGGTCATGAATGACCAACTAAGCCTGTTGTTGAGTCGAGAAGGGTTGGGACAAAATGGTCGGAGCAGGTGGTTTTGGAGTCCCTTGAAGGAACTTAGTGACCTCGGCACGTCATGGACAATCCTTCGTGTAGTGATCATCACCACATATAAGACAAGGATATCGAGGTTTGCGCTTATCCCGATCGTCAACAGGTGTAGTTTTGGTTCGCTTTGCTTGAGAAGTATTTTTTTCCTCCTTATTCTTTCCCCTTCCCTTTTTGGATTTTCTTTTACCGGCTGGGGTAGATTGAATTGCATTTACCTCAGAAGTCTTGCCGGTGGGAGGGGCAGGAGACGGAACATTTTGAACATTAGACGAAGCAAGTTTGGGGTTGGTGCTTGAAGCAGAATGTGGTTGGGCCTGGAAAGTGCCAATCACACCGTCGGCTGCATGCGAAGTAGCTGGAGTAGTTGAAGTGGCGGAAGTGGAAGGACGAGGTAGGTCAGGTAGTAAATCGTAAAGGGTACCCGTTTGTGAGTAAACGAGGTCAAGGTATTGAGCAAGACTTATGGCTTGCTCTTCCATGACTACTCCACCCATGGTGATGTCATGACCGATGTCGTTCACAAATGATTTTGTGAACCACTCTGCCAGCAACTGATCGGGGAGTTCGAGTTTAATGAGACGTTGTCTCCGTTGCCACTCATGAATGTGATCGGATATATGAGTGGCTTTGTTTTTTTTGAAAGAACTCAAAATCTCGGTCCCTGTTTTATAACGAATCGGTAACTAGTATTGTGTGAGGAAAGCCATAGCTAGAGTGTTGAAGTTAGCAAAGAAATCTCGTGGTAATTCTATATACCACTTCGCAACAGAACCCGTGAGGGTTCATTGAAAAAGACGTAAACGAATAGAGTCATCCATCAATGAGTTGGATGAACACCAGAGGTGAAAAGTCATGACGTGATTGTTCGGGTCCTCTCCCGCTTTGCCATCAAATTTAGGGATGTCCGATGGTAGCTTGGCTGGTATAGCAGGCCATTGGGGAGAGTGACGAATTGGATCATTTAAAATCCTTGACAAATCTGGAAGATCCAAAGTGGCCAAAAAGGGTAACTGTCGATTCACCTGCGGGTACTGGTGGCTTTGGGGAGGAAGCCCCGTCGGAAAACCAGTAGGACCATAAGCAGTCTGCATATAATGTGAATACCCAGGCATATTCGGTGGTGGTTGGAGTGGATAGTAGCTCATGGGATTGTATCCTGGAACAGGGACATGAGTTTGAGCATTCGAGCCCCAAATGGGATTGAACGTACCTGGATATGGTTGGCCTATACTAGGGGGTATCACATATGCAGCTGGAAACTGATGCCCCCCAGTCGATTGAGGAGGATGTTGTATCAACTGATTCCAATATTGGGCCAAGGATGGAGGTATGTTTTGTCCATAAGGTGCGGTCGGTCCTCCTATCGAAAGTGGTGTTCCAATTGCGGGTAGCGTTCCAATTGGGGGTTGTGTTCCAATTGGGATTTGTGTTCCAATAGGAATTTTCCCGCTGAGAGGGGGTTGAGTCATACCACCTTGGTGAAATTGTCCACCGACGGGAATCTGGTAAGTTGGTGTGAATGACGGAATAGTGCCACTAGGATTAAGACTGCCAGTGGAGGATGAGAGAGGTCCTCCAAAAGGAAATCGAGGGAGTGTCGAAACAAAACCGGGAAGAGAGTGCCCAGAAGAAGAGGGACCACCAGGAGAGCCAGATGGGGTTTGCGTAGGAGTGGGAATGAAAGCATTCAACGTGCGGTATCCTGGTGGTAGTGTTGGGGTGACGCTAGGCGTTTGCAGTGTGCTAATGGGGGTGAGACTAATCGCAGTAAACCCAGTGTGAGCACGCGTAGTATCTGTATGATGGGCCATTTCTATAGGGATGGTCAAGATGTGGTCATATCGTGGGGCGTCTGTACCAGGAAAATAATAGGCAGTAGTAAACAGTATTGTCTCTGGGCTAGAGATTTCGGAAATCACAGGTGAACCTGGACCAAAAAGGTCCCGTCGAAAAATGCCTGTAGAACAAAAAGGATCTTGGCCTTCAATGCCTGGAAAGGGTCCAACCGGTGATCCAGAAGACGTAACAACTAAGTCTCCAGAAGAATTTAGTTGCATAAATGGTCGCTCAGAATCAGGGTGAAGTCAAAAATCCTCTCGAGTATTGGTAATTCGGAAATGTTCTAGAGAGTCAGTTCATTCCACTTGTGGCGTGGTGACGGCTGGGACTTCACTTTGCCGAGGAGAACCCTCAGGTGAACTTGTAGGCAAGGGTTGAGAACCTTCCAGATGCTCTGGAGATAAACCTTGCATTCTATGTGAACGACGTGGAGGAACTATTGTAAACGAGTGACAAACTTATGAAGAAAATCGTATGGTCAACTTTGGTAAACAAACAACACACGCTAGTAAACAAAATCTAGGAAACAACACCAAGCAAACAAGACCTTCTAATTCCAAAGTTACTAGTTGGTGATGAAATCCAACGTCGCAACAACGAGACGAGAAGGGGCTGGGCTAGGGTGGAAAAGTTACGCTGACGACCTGCTTAACGGACTTACACCCTGGTGCAAGCTCCCACACATAATCATGGGTATACCCTACAAGGATCCCGAGTGAGTTTGACCAACGTTGATTCCAGGTACCGTGAAGACTTTCCCCTTCACAGTCATCTTGTGTAAGACCCTAGAAAGATAGGTCGCTAAGGTTACCACCGACAATAATAAATCCTGGGGGGACAGTCGACAGTCCGATCCACACGCAAGGGCAGGGTATCTAGCCCGAAATCAACTCAAAAGGCTTCCACTCATCATTGTGGGTATACCTCCAAGTGATCCCCGTAATACGTGCAATCTCTACACCGATATCAACAAAGCAGGGTGAGTAACTCTGTCAATATCAATGCGACCTCGTGTTTGACCCTTGTGTGAGAAGGGTTTCCCAGGACAAGATGTTGTAAATGGAATTTGACACTCCTTAACACAAGATGCTATTGTGTGTTTTGTGCTTTGGAGAGTTTATCTCTCTACCTATTCCAAAGCACTAGCCTAGCTAAATGTTGGTGTAATAGAGCCCTAGAAAATAGTTACTAGTTAAATTTTACGATTGCACAATGTTATTAAGAGATGTTGTTACTCAAAGGAAGCGGAGATGAAACTAATGTTGTATTAGACTCTCACCCAACGATGCATGGATGAGGATGAAATATATCAATTTTCGTTCAATGAATCCTATGTACGAGAGGGAAAGAGAAGTTTTTTGGATCAACCTTGAACTACAATACACAATTTCCTTTAAAATGCAATTGCAACAAATCACGCAAAAATAACAATTCTCTATTGTTTCTTTTTCAATAATTTCAACAATTGATTTTCAATACTTTCGAAAACGAAAATGCTTTTGAAAGAAAAATGTTGTTCACTTTTCAAAAAGGACCTACACCATGATGGTGAGAGTGAATAAAACCAAAAACTAATGAACAAGCAATAGACAAAAACTCAAACCAATCTTTCAACGAAAACAAAAATAACAAGTAGACCAAACTAGTATTTTCAATTGCATGAGAAAAATGATCTTTCAAATAATGAGCAAATGATAAAGACAAAGAAGATCAACTTTCAACTGATTGTCGGTCCTTAACCAAACAAGCACACTCAGATTCCAAAATCAGAGAGTATATCTTTGCCAAGAAAAGTCAAGAAATGAAAGTCAAGAAAAATGGACAGGAAAAGCCTTTGATTTCCTAAGACTATTCGTGCACAACATTCGAAGACAAGAAAACATCAATCAATGGTCCAAGAAGCTCTTTTTAGGCACCTATACTGATCTGGGCAGTTGATCATGCAAAAGTCTTAAAGCCAAAATTTTGAAAAAAGGGTTCGCAGGTTGAGAGTATTACACAGTGCGAGAATGGGTCATTCTCGCAGGTGAGCTTTGAGAAGAGTGCGAGAACCTCGCACTGGACCTAAAATCAGGGTGCGAACTCAATAGATTCTCGTAGGCCACTGTGGAGTGCAGTGCGAGAATGTCTAAAACTAATCAAATTTTTGGAAAAAGACACAAAATTTGAAAAGGCCTCTGGACCCAGAGGGTCTATCAGGGTATCCTGAAGACTCGGAGATTGATATGAATGGAGAAAGGCAAGGCAAGAGAAAATGGCCAAGGAAAAATACCAAAAACCACAAAAAAAATGGGTTATCTCCCTAGTGGAGTCGCCAATTTTGTTATTGGACTAATCGGTAGGTGCAGACACTAGCAGATCTCCCTAGATCCATCTGGATCTAAAACAAAACAAGACAGGACATGACTCTTTCCCTAAGTTATGACCATTGAATTAGCTAATAGGAAGGAACAAGTAACATACCTTTGTATCGCTTCCTAGGGTCTCTATTGCTCCCGCTTCACTCCGGTGCTCTCGTGAGGTCAAG
>CBVK0100240371.1:0-13545 GCA_900067695.1 Picea abies | reverse complement strand
TAATTAATTAATTAAATATTAATAAAATGAAAGTCACTTTGGAGGGACAACGTGAACCAAAATTATAAAGGAAAGGCAAGGGCCTCTTCTCATTCATTCATGTATGATTATCATTTGATATCTGGCTTCTAGCTAGTGAACCCAACATTGGGGGTTTTGAGGGTTTTGACTTAACAAACCCTAGAGGATGATTCGGTGGTGAAAGATTCCACCTAGCTTGTCCCAAGCTTGGTCTCAGAGATGCAATACTCTCCCACACCATTCTAGTCATATCTACATCAGTGCAGGAGGGTTCTACACTAGCTATAGGCACAGGAAGAGAAGGGGGACGTCCCATCTAGGGTTTCCAGCAAGGGGGGCACACCATTCTTGGAGAGAGATTCATTCTAGTTGAGGAGAAGCGATTTTGGGAATTCAAGGTGTTCAATTTTCCTTGCAGGTGTCCTAGCATCATTCTTGGTGGTTTCCGGAAGCATTTCAATTGCAGGTTTATTTGTATTAACAGTGGGACGATTTCCCAAGAGGAGGTGCACCATTATTTGGAGGGTAGCTAGATCTAAGGATCTAGCGGGTATTTTGATGAATTGAGCACTTGGGTATTCATCGTCATGCCTCGATCTATCATTCTAGTGGATTGGTGGAGTTGTTGGAGGTCTCTAGGAGAGATGCCGAATTATTAGGGTTTCAGTCATCCAGTGGGGCACACCATTTAGTGGAGGAGTTCAGATCTACAGGATTTGAGAGGGATCTTGGAGATTCGGGAACCTGGGTTGTTCTTGCCATCACCTGATCTACTGTTTGGCATATTTCTTGAGGTGATTGGACATCTTTGGCACCAGGGCCAAATTGTTGAGGAGCTTCAACTATCCAGCAGGACGTGGCATTGGTCTTCATCTCTTATCCAGCCTTTGGAGGCTTATTTTGTATTATCGGGATCTTTTTGTAGCATCTCTATTATCTATTTTCATAGCCATCTGTTGAGCATTCTAGATTGGCATTTCCATTGTAGCAGGTTCTTCTATCTTATGAATAAAACAAGATTTGAGATGTTTTGGCTTGTCTATCATATTGCATATGGTTGAGGTATTTTCCATGGTTGTCTCTTCTTGTTATTTGCTGCAAACATTCATATAAACACTTCAGTAAAACCTAAGGCCAAAATCAAGAGGCCATTCAGCAAGTAAACACCTGTAAACAAATAGATCAACAAAGTGTTTGACCAAATACCACAACCAGTAAAAGTTTAAAAAGACACCCAAAACCGTGATGATCCTGGCATAATGGCTTGGGATCATTACAGTCAAATATGATTACATTTAATTTGGATTATTTTAAGGAGAGGCTCTCCCACCACTTAACATTCCGAATTCAAACTTTGGTTGGTGGCAAGAACATCCATCACATTGTTTTGGATGAAGGAGCCTCCACCTATGTCATGTCTTTGCCTTGTTGGAGAGCCCTTGGTTCTCCTAAACTTACCATGTCTCCCACCACCCTGAAAGAATTTGATGGGTGTGGTTTCCAACCTCACGAACTCTTGCAATAATTTGTTGTGACATTGAAGGGTAAAACCATTTCGGTCAATATCGAAGTGGTTGAAACACCCCTAGATTATAATATGTTACTCGGTCGTAGTTGGTTCTATGTGATGACTATCTTTGCATCTACAGTGTTTCGTATCTTACGATTTCCCCATCAAGAAAAAATTGTCAATGTTGACCAACTTGACTATATAACTCCAGATATCCACTGTAATGCTACAACGAATAATGTCCCTTTTCTTGGTCTTTCTAAATCCTTTGTCAAAATGTCTGCGACTTGTTCTTTTGAGCTGCATAATTCTAAACAGATCTCTTTGTTATTCACCAATTCTCTAATGAAATGATACATTGTATCAATAGGCTTGGTTTTCTTGTGAAACACATGATTCTTTGATAACATGATGATTGAATTGTTGTCACAGAAAACTATTGTTGGTTCATGTTGTTCCTGCAACTAATTTTTTAACATCATTCTCATCCATACTGCTTGACAAGTTGTTCTTGTAGTTGCGACGTACTCTGCCTCTGTTGAAGAAAGAGTCACAATGGGTTGCTTCTTTGATGCCCATTATAGCATACCTGTTCCAAAATGAAATGTGTACTCAGAGGTACTTTTCCTGTCATCTATGCTACCTCTACAATCACTGTCAGTGTATCCAATGAGTCTAAAATCTTTTGAAGTGGAGTACTTGATGCCAAAATATTTTGTTCCATTCACATATCTCATGATTCTCTTTCCTGCCTTCCAATGTTATTCTTTTGGAGTTTCCGTGAACCTTTAAATTAGGCTCACTCCATACATAATATCAGGTCTTGTTGTTGTGAGATACATAAGACTACCTACCAGTATTTTAAACAGTGTGGGATCCACCTTGGACCCTTTATCTTCCTTGCTTAACTCAATCCTGTTATGACAGGTGTTGGTGCTTCTTTTGAATTTATCATATTGAATATTTTCAATATTTCATGCACATACTTAGAGTGTGAGATAAATATGCCAATTTTGGACTAAAAAATATCTCATAAGCCCTAAATCAATCATTTAAAATTCATCCTTCACGACTGACTTCAATTATTCTATGCCAAAGTCACTTGTAAAAATCAAATCATCCACATATAAACAAACAATTAACATGTTACCTTGCTGATTTGCTTTGATGTACAATGTTGGTTCACTTTCACTTCTCTGAAATCCATTCTGTGTGAGATAGGAATCTATGCGACTGTACCAAGCTCTTAGAGCTTGCTTTAAACCATAGAGTGCTTTCTTCAATATGTACACTTTGTCTTCTCGTCCTAGAACCTCATAACCTTGTGGTTGTTCCACATATACTTCTTCTAGATTTCCATTAAAAAATGTTGACTTTACATCCATCTGATAAATTGGCCACTTGTACTGCGCGACAATTGCTAACACTATTTTGACTATGTCCATGCACGCAACTAGTGCAAAGGTTTCATTGAAATCAATTCCAAGTTGTTGTGTAAAGCCTCTTGCAACTAACCTTGCATTGTGCTTCTACACTTTTCCTTCTGCATCTTGCTTGGTTTTATAAATCCACTTGACACTTATAACATCCTTGTCTTCAGGAACATATACCAATTTTCATGTTTGATTGTTCTCTATGCGTCTGATTTCTTCATCCATGGCTTGTTCCCATACATCCTCTTTGATTGCTTCTTCAAAGGTTGATGGATCATCTATTTGTGAAAACAAAGAAAAATCTGAAAAAGGAATTTGTTGCATCTTCATTATAGATGTTGCACGGACTTCTTGTCTTTCTTGGTAACAACCTTGCTAATGTTGGGTCTGGAGATGTAGAACTACTCAAACTGCTTGCTAATGTTTGTTGTGCTCTAGGTGTAGATTGCACACTTGTTGTTCTTACTAGAGTATTATGCGTCGTGTTTTGTGTCGCAGTGTCAGGTGTAGAAGGGACTATGCACTGACTTGTACATGGTGTTTGAAACACCTCATCTTCTTATGTTGTTTGATCATTCCACATTGCATCAATAATTTTCACTATCTTTGTTATGGTTCCATCCCATGATTCATTCTCCATGAACTGAACATCGGAGATGATTATGAATTTTCTTGTGACAGGGTCATACATATTGTATCCTTTTGTTTCTTCAGAATACCCAACAAATATACATTTCTGTCCTTTGTTTTCCATCTTCCTTCTCAGCTCATATTGAACATGTGAGTATGCGACGCAACCAAAAAATTTTAAGTGCGCCACATTATGCTTTGAACCTGTCCAAGCTTCTTGAGGAATTTTGTTCTTCACACTCTTTTTCAGACATCTATTCAATATGTATACTGCAGTTTCTACTGCTTCAACCCAATACTCATTCGACAAATGTTTGGTTGTCAACATATTGCACGCCATTTCCATGATGGTTTTGTTCTTTCTCTCTTTGACACCATTCAGCTGTGTTGTGTATCGCATGGTAAATTGTTTGTAGATGCCATGAACTTTACAAAATTTCTAAAATTCTCTTGACATGTATTCTCCTCCTCTGTCCGTTCTTAGAAACTTGATGTAATAACCACTCTGTTTTGCCACAAGTGATTTAAACTGTTGAAAACAACCCAATGCGTCAGATTAATGCTTAGAAAATAAATCCATGTCTTTCTTGAGAAATCATCAATAAATGTCAGAAAATAAGTACCGCCTCCTATAGATGGAGCTTGCATTAGTCCACAAATGTCTAAATGTACTATTTCTAGTGGAGCTTTTTCTCTATAAGACTTGCCAAATGGAAATGATTCTCTGTGATTCTTTCCAAATATGCAACCTTCACATATCCTTTCTAGTTTTTCTGTCAATGGCAAACCTTTTACCATATCCTTTGTGTGTAGCAACTTCATACCTCCAAAGTTCAAATGTCCAAATATGAAATTCCATAACCAGGAATCATCCTGTATTTCAAATTGGAATGTTGCCTTCATCTCTGTGCCATTTTCTCCTTTCTTAATACCGTGTGCACTATTTTGTTCATTAGTACTGCGGGCACTTTCTGTTGTAAATGCAGTGTCTAACTGTGCACTTTTCCCTTTATCAACAACTAGCGTTGTATTATTCTTCTTGGCTGGCTTCAAAGTCAATGGGAACATTTTGTTACTTGTCATCTGGATTTTTTCAATAAATAGATTGCTTGGGCATTTATCCATGATCACACAATGATTATCTTCCATGTAGATTATGTATCCTTTCTATAACAATTGTCTTGTGCTCATCAGATTATGCTTCAGACCAAAAACATAATATACATCAGTCATAACATTATGTTCTCCTTGCTTAGTTAAAATATTTATACTACCTTTTCCTTAGATAGTGACTTGGATATATGTTTCAAGTGTAACCTTGGTTTGGACTGACTCATCCAAACTAGAAAATAGTTCTATGTTTCCTGTCATGTGGTTATTGTAGCCTTAATCTAAATACCATATGTCACAAGGACTTGCTTGAGAAACATTGCATTCAACTGGTGAAACTATATTAGGCATTTCTGCAGCACTAGGCATTGCTACAATGCACGCCATAAACATAGGGTCATTTTGGTTATTTGCATTGTTTGACTGATCTTGACTTTGCTTGTTCTAATTATATTGTCTCTTTCTGCACTTATATGCATAATGTCCATACTTTTTACATTTATGGCACTGAATCTTTGATTTGTCAGTTCTTTGACAACTTGACTGACTGGTACTTGGGTTTTTACCTCTTCCACCAATATTTCTAGGACTTCTACTGCATCCACCTCTGACAGAACTTCTTCCTTTGCTTCTAGAGTTATCTCTTCCCCTTCCTCTTCCATGACTTATAGATGACTGCATGGAAAATGCATTCTCTAATGACATACTTGACCTATTCAATATGTGTTCATGATTAAAGAGGGAAGCTTGCAATTCATCTAGACTGAACTGACTCAAATCTTTGCTCTCTTCTAGAGTCACAACAAGAGTATCAAATTTAGGAGGAAGAATCCTAAGTACCTTTTCAACAAATTTTTTGTCTTCTATGGTTTCACCATGAGACTTAATCTGATTTATTATTCCAATGACATGGGTGTAGAATGAATCTCCTGTATCTGAATCTTTCATTGACAGAGTTTCAAAATATCTTCTAAGAATCTGCAGTTTTGCAGTATTTACTTTGTCCATACCCTAATAAGAGGTTTGTATTATGTCCCATGCTTCCTTGGCCTGCTTTGCTGATGCAAATCTTGGAAATATGCTCGCATGCATGGCTTGATGTATGTAAAACAACGCCTTTCCATCCTTCTTTCTCTGATCTTTCAAGACATCTTTCTCAACTTGTGTGAGGGAATTATATGCTTCCTTATATACTGGTTCCACATAGCCATTCTTGACTATCTCCCATACATCTTGACCTCAAAAAAATGCCTTCATGGTCAAGGAACACATCTCATAATTCTTTCTTGTAAAAGTGGGAAGTTGCAGATTTGAGGTAGAAGCCATATTTCACTTTTCAACAGAGTTTCTTCTCTTGGAATTGTTTTGATAGAACCTGCTCTTGATCAAATTTTCTTTTGATAAACCTACTCTGATACCAGATCTTGGATCCGATGATGCGTGGCTCTGATAACAGATATTGGATCGACAGCACACACAATATACTCCGTGCAACACAGTTTCAAATACTGTGCACCAAATAGGCTACACGACATAATTCTCAAGACCACTGCCCAGTGCATAAACTTTTTAGTTTTCTACGCGCTGTGAATACACACACTTAATGAAATCATTTATGAATGCAGAATAACACAGTGTTATGATTAGCACATAAAATTAGAAATAAGAAAAAAACTTGTCAATACACAAAATGTTTGATATTAATGAACTTCAACGTAGTGAGCGAATACAAAATACAATGACAGAGATGAGCTTCGACTCCAATGAATTCTTCAACTGACTTCACAGAAATAGATCTTGTGCTCAGACTTCTTACACTTCTCAGTTGTTCTCTCTACCTCTTGTTTTTGCTCTGCTTATCAACTCTGCACCATCCTCTGTGCATCTACTATGCATCGTTGACTAAATAAATGACTAGAACTTATATGGACTCCAAATGAGATTTCCTATAGAAGCTAATACTGACTCAACATTAAACACTACCATTAATACGACTAACTCTTCAACTACTTATCAGAACTCGAGAAGATAAGGATTGGCTATATTTATAGATCTCCTTCTTGCCAACTGACTTTTGAGTAAATGTGCGACTTTGCACTTGTAGACTGACTCACTGAAAATTCAACTACTGACAGATTGACTGACAGACCAATTGACAGAGATGTGAAGATATCACCGACTTGTAATTACTATTTCCAACATGTAATTTGTTCATGTTATATTCTAATTTATTAAATGATGTTAGGGACCTCAAGAGACAGAATGGTGGAGACAATTCTTACAAAGTCCCTGCAACTCTAGTACTAACGCGGTTATGATCTTCTGCTAAGAGTTTGTATAAGCCAAAGTCTGCTATTTTGGGTCTAGGTTTATGATCCAGTAAAATATTGTTTGCTTTAATATCTATGTGAATGATCTGAATCTCAGATTCCTCATGAAGATATGCCAACCCATGCACAGTTCCAACAATAATTTTATACCTCTCTTTCCAGTCAAGTAAATGATGTTTTGTTGTATCTGCAATCAATGCCTCAGATACAGTAAAAACATTAACAAGCTAGACAAATAAACTTCAATTGAATAGACCAAACAATAGCAACATTAAGTCATTCAAGGACGAGAAGAGACCAAATAAGATCATGTCAAGACTGTTGATTGGGAGGTATTCGTAAACAAGTAGTCTTTCTGAGCTTTCAACGAAGCAACCAAGCAATTTCACTAGATTCATGTGTTGAACATGAATGATGAGATTTTCTTCATTGAGAAACTCAGCGTCCCCATGCCTTGAAACTAGATTCAATCGCTTAACTGCAACCTCTTTGCCGTTAGGTAGAACCCCTTGTTCATTAATGTAATTGATCCTTAGTCAAAATTAATTTTATTATATATGATTTATCCCTTTATAATTGGATAATCGATAGAGTAAAATTAATAAATTAAAATTTTAAATGAGGAAGCTCACTTTAAAGACACTTCCAAAACCTCCTTTGCCAAGTTTGTTCTCCATTTTAAAATTGGAAGTAGCTTTTCTCAAAATGTCATAATTGAAAATGAGCTCCGGACTGACTGTAATTCGAGACAAGATAAATTCTATGAAAACACATAACGTGAGGGAATCTATTCATTCATTTGGTAGAGAAATAGGATAAAAATTCACAACACACATTATTTAGCCGCATCTTAGATCCTTAACACTGAAATATTTAAGAAAAATTTTAGGACCTTTGGTTCTAGATATTTGGTCCTGATGTTTCATGTGAGAGGAGAAATACCACATCCAAAGGCCTATGGTTGCACTTAATCCAAGAACAAAAGCTATTATGCCCAAATTTATCCCAAGAACCTTGCCTTTTGCAAATTTTCTCATGACATCTCAGTGAATAGTGTTTTGTTTCACCAAAATGAAATCTTTACAAAACAAATAAATTTCTCATCATTACAAACTATGTGAAAGAAAATACTGGATGTTGGAGGGCCTTTTTCCATTGGCGACGACGAAATATTGATCCCTTTTTTTTCTTTATACGAATCTGCACAAGAAATCTCAGTAAATTGGCTATGTTTTAGTTCACAAAAATTAAATCTTTACAAACAAAATATATTTCTCCTCATTGCAAACTATAAGAAAGAAAATACTGGAGGTTGGAAGGCCTTTTCCTGGTGGTAACGACGAGAGATTTCTCCCATTTTTGTTTTCTACAAACTTGCACAAGAAATCTCAGTAATTTGGCTATGTATTAGTTCACGAAAATGAAATCGTTACAGAACCATTGCATACTCTTTATAATCTTAAACTATATAAAAGATGTAATGTCCCCATCTGCCTAATCTCTCTAAGAGAGAATTCCACTAGCCTAATTGAGTTCTCGTGGTCTAGGGAGGAAAATAATCAAGGGGACATTATCCCACATTCATAAGAGAAGGAAAGAAAATCTCAAGTTAGAAGTATAAAAAAATGGGATAGGAGGAGTTTAGGATCATTCTGGCATTAACTCATTTGAGAAAAATATTTTTGAGAGCTCTTGAGAAGAGAGACTAGGGCTTTTGGAAACCCTTTCGTGTTACTAGTTTCGGTGTTGCAACAATACACCCTAGCTGGTTCTAGGAAGATGTTAAGAGGAAAATCTCTCTATGGCTAGGGGTAAACCACAACAGAAGGAAATGACTGTAGAAATTAACCCTAATATCATGTATGCTATATAAACAAATATTCTAGCAAGACAAGATAAAAGGCCTACCTCATCTAGATGTTCGATGAAGTCCACCATTGAGCACTTGAATCAAAGCAATACACCTACAGCTTGTCCTCAACAACCAAGAAAAACAAGAATATGGTGATAATATATAATGTTGCACATTCAATAGCATAATCCATCAACATTCATAACAAATATACCCATGGAATAACAATTCAAATATTTGCAAGATATTAATTGGACGAGAAAATAATATTTCTATTATAATGTAATCAGTAGAAGTGAATGAATTACAAACTTTCGTACCGACATGGTTCGGAACCGAGAAACTAAGTCCCTTCCAGCTGGGCCTCAACCACTTCAATCCTCACCCAAAGAAAAACTCATATAAGAGAGACAATGAGGTTCTCAATCAAGTAGGGAAGAGCTTGGGGGTTGAACAATGTGTTCAGAATTAAAAGGACAAAGGGATGCAGGCTCAGTATGAAGTGAATAATTTCTCTAGAGTAACTTTTCTCTCAAAGTTGAATTCTTCTCCCCTTTTCCATAGCTCGGATTTGGACCATTTATAGCCTTCAAGTGGAACTGAAGGTTCGAGTCAGAACGTTTTCAGTATATGGATGGTCAAGGATCATGGATCTTGTGACTTGACATGGAAATCCAACACCATTTTTTAATTTTGGTAATAAAACTCGATGTACACGGGCTATAGTGGTGTAACATGTGTATACACATGTTGTACAATAGGTAGGGCATGTATATGTGGAAAAATAATGTTTTTGTCTCTAGGATTTGCAAAAAGGGACTTCAAGTCTGCATAGGGAAATGGAAAAAGGCCCTCTGTTCAAGTTTGCATAGGGTGAGGCAAATATTTCAATAAAAAATGCCCCCTAATGTGGGAGGTCAGAGGAGTATTTGCGATGGAAGAAATACATTATAATACCCATAAGTGGAGTAATGGGGACCCAACTAGAAGAACTAGTTGCTCATGAGAATATTACAATCTATACTAACTTTGCACAAATGGATGCCAATTGAATTACATTGCATATCCATGTGAAAATATACCAAACAACCGTCCATGGCTATGAATAAGAAATACAAAGGTGGCTACATGCCAGAGGTTGTCATAGTCATGAACAAGGCCCAGTAAAACCAGTCTCAAAATCAATCTGAAGATATCTATATACAATGGAATACAATCTGATCTCCCATGATCATTGAAGTCACATAGGTACTGGTCCAATGAAAGGTAGCAACAACTCAGGAAAGATGTGACTATGAATTGATGTCTTCAAGTATTCTACACAATCTGCCAAAGGTGCAAGTATACATCATGTGAATAAAGGGCTTGAGTTCGAACACAATGAGACCTCGTTTGATTACCGATCGTTAAGGTATATCATTAACAAATGCGAGACAACCTACCAATAATGAAAGTAGGTATCAAGGCACCGAGTACATTCTTACAAGTGTGAATAGAGGTGTCGGGGTCAAACACTTGAAGAAACCATCGATTGGGAGACCTTGATGTATTCCCAACTGTGGATGGTGAGAGAACCTACCACTAATGACTGCAAGCCTCTAGGTACTCATAGGACTCTAGGTCTCATCTCCAGAATAAACGACCTGAAGTCTATGGAAGGAGACCCGTTGAAAGGAGAGCATTAAGGAATCTCTCATCATTCAACACGAGGTACAAAGAAGAAGCTTAATGATTTTGAGGAAATCAGATGAAGAACATGTTCACGAACCAACGACCCTGTGCGTCTGTGCTAGATGCAAGCGGTGCACGAAAAATACCCTTTGAATAGCAGCCAATAAGGAAAATTGCCAACAAAGGCGAGGAAACCACCAATAAGGCTAATGGAATCCAAGACACTGCATGAATCCCAATGTGTGAATAGATTTCTTGTCGTCGAACACAAGGGAAACCACCTAGTCGGCGACTGATGATGAAATGTCGACTATTGGGTTCAAGGTTACCTACCAATGAGGAAAGTAGGACCAAAGTGCATAATAAGACTACATCTTCATGTAACTCTGAGACACACTGAGGGTATGACTGACATGCAAAGTCAAGAGTTCTGAGGAATGGATGACACAGGTTGATAGACATCCTTTGAACAAGAGCATGAGACATATCGAAGACTCTAGCAGATAAATTCAATGATGAAACTTTGAGATGCAAGATGCATCAATCAAACTCTCCATAGTTATGCTATATAAAAAAATATGCTATCAAGATAAGACAAAAGGCCTACCTCATCCAAACGTTCGATAAACTCCATCATTGAGCACTTGACTCAAAGAAATACACCTGCAACTTGTCCTCAACAACCAAGAAACACAAGCATATGGTGATAATATATAATGTTAGCACATTCAATAACATAATCCATCAACATTCATAACAAATATGCCCATGGAATAACAATTCAAATATTTGCAAGATATTAATTGGACGAGAAAAGATTATTTCTATTAGAATGTAATCAACAGAAGTGAATGAATTACAAACTTCTGTGTCGGCACCGTTCGAAACCGAGAAACTAATTCCCTTCCATCTGGGCCTCCACCACTTCAATTCTCCACCAAAGGAAATCTCATATAAGAGAGACAATGAGGTTCTCAATGAAGTAGGGAAGAGCTTTGAGGATGAACAATGTGTTCAAACTTAAAAGGACAAAGGGATGCAGACTCAATATGAAGTGAATAATTCTCTAGAGTTACTTTGCTCTCAAAGTTGAATTCTTATCCCCTTTTCCATAGCTCAAATTTGGCCCATTTATAGCCTTCAAGTAGAACTGAAGGGCGATTCAGAATGTTTCCAGTATATGGAAGGTCAAGGATCATGGATCTCGTGACGTGACATAGAAACCCGACACCAGTTTTTAATTTTGGGCACAAAACTCAATGTACACAGGCTGTAGTGGTGCAACCCGTGTATACGCATGTTGTACAATAGGTAGGGCACATATATGTGGAAAAATAATGTTTTTATCTCTAGGATTTGTAAAAAGGGACTTCAAGTTTGCATAGGGAAATGGACAAAGGCCCTCTGTGCAAGTTTGCATAGGGTGAGGAAAATCTTGCTATAATAGAAGAGATCACTTTAGATTTCTTCATTGGTTTAATTGCTAACAGATTCATCTTCAGAGATCAAGCTTATCTTCATACATTGGCTTAAGTTTCAGAGAGGTGACTAAGTATTTACTTGGTGGTTGTTTTATCTGTTGTAGGGACGAGTTTATCCTAGAAAAGGGAATCACGCTTCTTGGTAGAAGACTGATATTTGTTGCAGGGACGTTCCTTTTGTCCTAGGATCGAAATATCTGTAGTAGGGGTCGACACTTCCAAAGGGAAACAAGTTTATAGTGTGTGGGTCGCTCCAGTTGATTGGGAAGATAAAAAAATACTTGTTGGGCACACTATTTACAGTGAGGGTCGAACTACTTTCTTATGGATAAGTAAAATCCTTTCTGGGTGGCATACCTTCTATTCCTAGGCCACATTCTTCTCTGATTAAGGTCGATTTGTTGTTGTAGTAAACCAACTGCTATGTAGAGGATGGAGAATGACAAAATTGTCAGTTTTGGGACTGTTTAGTGCTAGATAAATCAAGCATTATTGTGGACAAAGATTGTATACCAATTTGGGCACTTTTCCTGTAGCAGAGGCAACAAGAGTTGGGGCTGCATTCACTGGGATTAGACACATTTGGCAGAAGATACATCCATCTTGTTCAAGCTCTTGTAAATTGTTTCCCACCGAAATAAATACCATGTTCCTTATCTTTCATTGTTGTCATATATGTTGATTTCATAATATGTGTGGAATGTCACAAATAAAATATGTGGTAATTGCTTGAGTCTATATATGCATTCTTTATCAGAAACTCTCCTAGCTTGAGTAATTGTTAGTAAATTTCTATTAATATATTGAGTGCCCAATATTATAAAAGAGAGTGGTAATCCTGTCAATATACTTCTGCACTGGTAAACTCCAAGTATTCTCAAACAACAAAGTGTTCCTTAAACTTGGCACTAAAAAAAAAATAAGTACTTGGGAAAGTGGATGGGAGTTTTACAAAAAGAAGATACCTGACCATCAAGGACTTTCTCTTTGTAGCGTTTGCGAGAGAATGAAAGTGTTGAAAAATTCAAAATTCCCATAACGCAAATAACAATCCTCAGATACGAATTGTGCCCCATGAGCTCCACTTTGGCATGTGAATATATTCATGGAGGCCAACGTTAGGCACGCTCCTCATATTTTTGGGGAAAAATCTCCCCAACACTGCGCTAAGATGTAAATATTCCCTGTTAAACTAGAAGGCACAACGACTAAATCTGCAGCGAAAAGTTTGGGACTCTACAGAGCTTTATTGGAAACATTTGGGAGCAGGTCCATCAGAATTTTTGTGAATGGTTGTGGCTGACTGTTGTTCTCAGTGTTGCAAAGAACATTTAATGGGGCACTCCCCATCATGTCAAAATCATTGTAAACATTCTAATTGTTGTAGAGTAAGAAGCAACCTTCTAGTTGAATGAGTCCAGAAGTATTGTGGTATCCCTCACCAAGATTTTCTTAGGCCGTAGATGCGCATTGTTTGCAAGCGGAGGAACCTAGTGAGATCGGAAGA
>CBVK0100240370.1:0-13545 GCA_900067695.1 Picea abies | reverse complement strand
TATACACCTCATGTATGTGCGCCAACTCATCAGCTACTTGTCTCAACCATGTACTTAACATGTAGAAAAATCAAAAGCCTTCATCAATTTCATCATCCAAATCTGATTTGTATCTCTGTAATAGACCTAGTGTATATGATCACATTCTTGCAAACCTTCCTTAACTTTAAAAACAAGAGACTAGCATTTTCAACAAACTTTTCTTTAGTCTCACATGACTAGTTTTGGATTAGTCAACAACCCTAACTTGAAGTAATCATAACTTTGAACCTGTAATGTATAAAGATATGAAACTGATACACAATGTTCTTTAGTGTTGTTTATGCAACTCCTCCAAGTGTCACTACTTGGAACCTCTCAGAAAAGGAGTTATAGAAAAAATGACATACCTTGCTGAATTCTGGCTTATTCTAGAGAGAGACCTTGTAGAGCATGCCCCGCACAAAATGTTTGATGAATTGATTTGAAACTATTAAATAGAATAATACATACTATACACTAACCAACACATTTGGTCTCATGGAATTTGGATATGTTAAGAATATGTTATGATGTTTTTACCCGAAACACCTGATTTTGACTAGTTTCAGGACTGGCCACAAACCCTATTTTCCACGGAGTGTAACTCCAAAAATACAATGACCCACAAGATGAATTTTTTACCACAGATAATTGGATATTTTTTCTCACTTTCATAGAAATTTCAGGATCTGAATAATTATAGAAAACAATTTATAGAAAAAATGGTGAGATGACCTGTCAATAACATACCTTAGAAAGCACCATCAAAATAATTTATCCTTCCTTTCATTTCGACCTTCTTTTCTTCACTTTCCTCAGAATTTAGGCTTAGATATCATTTGGTTACCTCAGAAACCTATATATATTCAATATGCTCAAGTTTTATTCAAATAAGAGATCCTTGCCTCTTATTTATACTCTCCAAGTAGCTTCCTGAAAAACATCTTCTAGGTCACTTGGCCCACTTTCCTTGTTTCAGGGTTGGGTCCACTTCTAATTTCTCCGTTAAATTTATTATTGAAATTATTTATTTTGTATTCACTTTGAATTATAATACACTCATCACTTCATTTTATTATTTACCTTTTAAAATCTCTTAAACCACTTTGATTATTTTGACCTTTTGGGGCTTCTAGATGACATATGAGGGTCCTCCAACTTTGTAAGGCCATAACTCTCAAACCGTGAGGATTTATGTGATGTTCTACATGCCACCAAAAATGGAATGACATGTAATATCCATATAGAATAGTATTATCTGAAAATATATCATAACTCATATCGTTAACCATCAAACAAACTTGGCTCCATTACCCAAACCTGGGGTCTCCAACTTCTCATGGCCATAACTCTCTAACCGTGAGGAGTTATGTGACGTTCCACATACCATCGGAAATGACATGACAAGAACTATCCATATAAGATATTTTCCTTGACAAATTCACTTTCCTTCATCTCATTATTCCACAATTAAGCATGGGTTCTCTTACTCCACAAAGCGTCTTCCTGTGAGGGATTTCACCATAAGGGGACCACTTTGGAGTTCATCCATATTTACTTCTTATCAACGATGACAAAACAATAATGAGTCATATTTACATCAAACAATATTGGGTCCATTACCCAAACCTTTGTGCTATGGGGATTTCTTCAAGGGTTGACATCAATGACAACCAACCTTAATCAACAGATAGCGATGTGTTTACTATGTTTGGAAACATTGGATTGAGAAAGATCAAGCTAGAAAGAAGGAAGAAGAAAAGGTATTACAACCGAAGACACAAGAGATAAAAGATTTCATGACCAGAAGGATCGTGCAGTTGATTGAAGAGCAGGAGAACAAATTGAAGCTATTTGACACTAGAAGCCCAGATATCAAAACTGCAAGAACATTAGAGGACTCACAGAAGATTGAAGTATCTATCTCAGATATAGAAGAAGTACTACCCCTGAGTATTAGGAAAGAATATCAACAACATGAAGTGACTATGTCTAAGGAAAATAAGAATCAGAATGGGAAAATCACCACCAAGACGAAGCTCATAGGGAAGAAGGCTAGAAAGATGAGTAAGAAGAAGGCTAAGATTGAAAGGTTACAGCAGGTTCCCGAGGGTACCTAGCAGAAGGAAAACTTGTAGAATTTGAACTTCGTCGAGATATCAAAACAACGACATAGGCCATTTTGTCTTGGTGAAGCAATATATCCATTAGAGGCCGATATATCTATTCGACTGCGACTCCGAATGGATCGAAATCATTGATGGACCATCACTAGACCATCGGAACATGCCATAAAAGATAGACCACGAATTAATGAGGCTCATACCCATTGCAAAGAAAATCGTTGCCAAGATCGCCTATTTATGTTGTCACGCCATGACCGAAGAACACTTTTTCCAACTTAGAATTTGAAGCCTGTAGACTAGCAAGTGTATACAGTGATAATCGTGCCCTCGTTTTTCATTCCTGAGCAGTTTCTGAGATCATTGTGACCCTGATAATTTATCTTGAGTGCATATGTCTGAAGAGCTTAGTGTACTTGAAGAATCTGCGAAGGAAGTACTTGCTGATCGCAGGACCAAGAAAATCATGTCAGAAAGAAGGATGTCTGCAGGTGTGCAAGCATCATCAATAGGAGGAGTCCAAGCTTCCCCATCGACTGCTCGCGGAGCAGGAACTTCCAGAACTACAACAGAGACAAGAACAAAGCATAGAGATGACATTGTGAATGCCAATCTGATTTTGAGCATTCTACCTGCCTACCTACCCCCTCTAAGAAATGTCATCAATCGAGACAACGTGCCGAGATATTTTGACTATGCTTTGGTCAGAGCATACCTCCTGAAAGGGATATGTGCAATTCGATCCAAGAAGGAAAATCTCGCAATGTTGAAGTTCAGTGACTTCAACCTTGGTGATAGGAAGGCTTACAACATGCTCTCCCCGCACAAGTATCTAACCAGGACTAAAGGGAAAAAATCGAAGATTATCCCACAGCCATGGACCCAAAACCTTGTGCAGTCCACACTTCTCAAGGTGATGAAGATTTCGCACTTCGGACGACATCAGGAGGTGAATGCATGTGTAAATTTACTACTGTCATGCTATCATGGAAGTTACTTATGGTTGAACTGTCACATCACTGTGGATCTGACCTTGATCAATCGAATTATAGGGCTGAGCATGAAGGGCCCTGACCCACGGGATTTTTACCCTGGAAAGACCATAGATTGAGCATTAGCGCAGATAACTAAAGAGACTTATGGCGATGTCGAGAAGGGTAGGTGAGGTTACAAGGTAACCTCTATCCAGTATGACACAGTGCGCCTCGCATTTCAGCTAATTGCAGGAAAGATAGTTCACAAGAACTGGCCCACCCAAGTGACTAGATTCATAGTTGACCTCACAGGGAAGTGCGCAGAGGGACTACAGATGAATTAGGTGTAGTACCTTGTAAACCAGCTAGAGATTGATTGCAAATAAGTGCAAGACCAAGGGAATGGGTTCCACTTTAGCTGGCTTTTTATCCTAATCTCATTCATTGCATGGGAAATGTCGGAAGGTGCGACCTTCCCCGACATCGAACCCTTCAAACCTCTGGCCATGAAGTTTTGTATGCTATGGTACTCTAATGATATGAAGAAGCAGTGGCAGTCCAATGCCATCTTCCATACTTACTACAACCAGTTGAAACAAGCCATCTAGACCGAGCCTCGGATGACCCCGAATACCCTCCATAGGTTTCGGCCCTTAATGAAGTTCAGTGTGGACTGCCACTTCATTTATATAACAGTGCGTGCTGATGAGCACAAGCAGCAGTTGTAGTCATATTACAAGATAACAGAGGAAGACTTAGAGGAAATCACTAAGGAATGGTCGGCGAACCTCCTTATTCTAGCCAACCCTGCAGAGTTGTCCGATGTAGATAACCCAAAAATTGCACAGGATACACCCGGACCAAGCAAGATGAAGAAGCTTGAAGAGGTTCATGATGTAGACAACACATCTATGAGGATTGCATCCATTTCACCAGAAAAAGGGGGTGATAGCAAAGATATCAAAGGTGCATAAATTGAACAACATAAAGGTGAAGTACCACCACCTAGGGACGAAGAAGACTCATCGAATAAAAGGAAGGTATTACCTCCAAAATATTCCTCTCAGAAGAAACCTAGAACCCCTGTAACCAAGATGCAGACTACCCTCACATTGGATGATTTTAATTTCATCATCGCAGCTATGAACGATGCTTCATAGGAGGTATTATAGAAGCAGGAGGTGAAGCAGGAGTATATGTATAATCACATCGAGATTGAACTCCAAGGAGTGCAGCAAGCACTCCAGTCTAGCCGCGCAGTCTCCACGGCGCCTATGATAGCAAGAATATAGAACTAGGAGATGAGCCAACCCAATTACACCAGATCGCCAATAAAGTTGAAGTTCACCTTTGACGAGCTCAAGAAGAGACAACACAAGCCATGCAGGCTTTGACATAGGTACAGGGAGTACTTTTTGAGCAACGCAGTGCTACCAAACACGAAAAAATTTCTCTTCAAGAACAGTGGGACAACGAGAAAGAAGATATACGACAGAGCAAGGAGAAGTTGATCGCAGAGCATCTAGAAGTAAAGGAACTGGTTAGCAGAGCACTTCTCTCTGTGACCATCATAGAAGTGAAAGCTAAACAACAAATTCCTTAGCAGCTGCCACAGCTCAAGGAAGTGATCCAGCAGCTTCAGCAACACATCGTAGACCTGGAACTTTGTACTGTGCCTGAGACCCCTCAAGAAATCAGAGACCTAAGAGAGGCAATTGCTCGCATTGCAATTGGAAAAATGAAATCTCTTACCTTGGAGTACAAGTATTTGATCTCTAGGAGCTCTCAGACGTATAAAAACCTCATAGAGAATCCAGAGTTACAAGCATTGGAGTCGCAGCTCCAAGAAGCGAAGCAACATGCAGATACGTTACAAGCACAGCTAAAGGCCTTGTCACCAGTCGAGATAATGAATAGGTTTCCAGAGCAATGCACAACCCAACAATGGATTCACACAATCCATACCAAAGTGATGGAAGTCTCTCAATGACTTCAACCAGTGCAAGAGAAGGCATGCCAACTGTTCACTGAAGTTGAAAGCCAAGGAGTAAAACTTGAACAAGTTGTGAATGTAGAATAACAACACCTAGAAGGACCACTCAATGACACACTCATCCAAGAGTTCATTGAGCAAGAAGCAGTAACATTGCAGCAAGTCGAAGAAGCTCAAGCCAAGCTTGAGGCATTCGAGGAGGAATTGCTCAGACCAGAGGGACTCAGGAAGAGTCACAAGTGAGTGTTGGGGACCTGTTGGCCCTTGAACACGTTTTGAAGTTACTTGGTCATATTTGACTGTTTTTGGGACTTCAACGGCTTTTCGAAGATGGAGCGCTAGACGAAGTAGAGATCAAGGGATCTTGACCCACTTTCAGGTCCCTTTTTGGGTTTTTGGAATATGTAATGGGAAAGAGATGTTGGCCCATGGGTTTACCCATGCTTAGGCCCATTTTGTATGTATAAATAGACATATAGGAATCTAGTAGAAAAATAAGGATTGTATTGTATCAATGTGATATAGGCTAAGTGCCAAGAAGGGATCTATGTGATTGAGAGCTTTGTGCATTCTGTATAGACTTGCAGATCTTAGTGCAAGTCTTTGGGTGAAGACATAGAAGGCTTTGTGTTGAAAGGAAAGGAACAAAGATCTAGCGGGTTGTGCAGATCTTCTATTCTATGCGAAGTAAGGGTTTCTATGGCTTTGTGCTTGTAACCAATTGGCCGACGATAATATAGAAGAAGAGTTGGTGGACGTAGCCCCAGGGTGGGGGCGAACCACGTAAATCTGTGTGTTATGCTTTGTGCCTTGACTTGTGCTTATCTTTGCTTTTTCTAAGTGCTTTGATATATTTATATGGATATATTTATGCTTTGTGATTATTATATAGATATGCATAGTAGATCTGATATGTATGAAGATACTTAGTGTTGAACTACTGGATCTGACCTATTTACTATTGCTAAGTGCTAAGTGACCTTAGATCTAAGTGACTACTGCGATGCTCTCTGTTATCTGCGAAGTATAATAAGGACTTAATATTGATGAATAATCGATGCTAAGTGTTCTATAAGAGATATAATCACATATCTGTGTCCCAGCTAAGGTTGTAGACATTTGAGTCATGCAACCACCCCTACCTCTACCTCGGGTGAGACTTCATCTGCTTCGCAGGTGTTTCCGAAAGGGCCATTAGTTAGGGTTTTGATGGTGCTCTCTTGTAGAATTGAACCCTGGGTCTGCCCCTATGCCAACATGCCTTTACTATGTGCCTCATATTCTTCTAAGGTTGTGGCACTCCAGAAAAACCAAGGGGTTCAAACTTCATCACCTAGGCCCCTGGGACCACCACCACCACTACTACTACTACTGGTGTCCCCATTAGACACTCTACTCTTGACATCGTGCCTCTTTGTGGGCCTATATTTTCCTATGTTCCACTCTGGCACAACACATTCTTCTGCACTTCCTCCTAGTGTGCTCTCTTTTCCCTTCATTTGAGGCCTGACCCCTCATTAGATGCCCCTTGCTATTTTATTTATACCTATTTGTTATTCTTTTCTTACATCAAATCTTCTTATGTATCTCTTGACTCTCTGTCTCCTCTTCTCTTCTAGGTCCCTCCCATTCCTCACCTCATTTAAAAAAAAAATGGATCCTCCTCGACAGATCCATCTCCTCTCTCACTTTTGCGTCATCTTTTCACCCCCCCAAACGCTAGGGGATTTTACTCAACCATCATGTTGGCCTCCATGTGCATCGACCCTTTCTCCATGAACAACATCTTTATCCAGAGTGCAATCTCTTCTAGTATTCATTTCCTCATACCTTCTACAAAGTTTCTTTCATCCTCACTAAAAGAATCAATTAACTCCATAAAAATCCCAATGATATAGACCCCCTTTACTTGAGAAAAACGAAAATCAATGTCCTGAGTCCACCTATCAAGTGTGTCCCTATCCCAAACCAATGGGTCTAGAGGCCACAAGGAAGAATTGATATAATTTTTCCTTTTCAACCATTCATACAACAAACAGGGAAATTCAGCAAAGAATGTCTCATGCATATTAGTAAAAATATACTTTTCTTTCCATCTCTTCATATTCACTCTCAAACCTTGAGTTTCTCATAGGGAAAACTCATGCTCCTTTGCAGTTAGCCATTCTTGAATTTCCTCTCGATATGGATACCACCTCGTTTCTTGCCTTCATCATTCCCTACAAGACTTCCAAGTCCTGAAAATGGAACCATTTGTTGGGTTGTTTCACGCTTGTGTCCTTCTTAATGTTGGGGAGTTTACACCCATGGTTTGTCCAAAGTTTTCAAACAAAAACCCTAAATCATCGGCATATCAATCTTCATCTAAGGACAAAGAAGGTCTCACCTGAGACACAATGAATATCATAGAGACCATATGGTCTTGAGATAGCGATGAAGGACTAAATACACATGGATCCATCCAGGATAGAATTCATACAGTCCATTAATAACAACTTACTATTATCAATATGTAAAAAAATACACACAGATATCCAAATAATACATGAGTGACACATGACATATCTGAATTGTTTTAGCTTTATTACTCTTTCCATTCCATTGAACACAAGCATACATTAAGAAAACTATATTCAATAGCCACAGAGTCTCATGTTCTCTTAAATAATTTCCCAAAATTACAACATACTACACCATGTGCATCCTCTTCTAGACCTCAGACATATGAAAAACTCGGACTCTATTCATAAGCATTACAACACTACACTACTACAAAGTTTCAAAGCGAGTTCTAGACAATGAACAACTAACAATAGCAACTTAGTGAATCCCTTGATTCAGTAACTCTATTTTTGATGTCTTGCTTCCTTTTATATATTTCTCTACTCATGAGCTCTGTCTCTTTCAACTCTTCTCCACTCGCTCTACTAAAAAAATTTCTCACATGCTTCTTGAACCTTCTTGGAGTCCACGTAGCCTTTATGGAATTGGGGTGATCCTTACTGCCCAGCCAGCTCATCCTCTAGATATTCCATGTTCCCTTGTGATTATGTCATCAATCAGTCAGGGATATTTCTTGATGATTCATTTCTTGATTTTGGCTTGCTGCTTCTTGATTTTCAGTGCAATTGACAAAAATTGGGTCGACATGCACTTGGTATATCTCAAACTTGGCATGCAACATCAAAACTTGGTCCATTGTACACCCCTTCTGCAAATTATTGGGTGCACACAAAACTTGGAACAAGCGTGCACAACTTCATTTGTGCATGCGTGCATGATTAACCCAAAACTTTGGGTGCCAACAACAAGCACATTTGAAATAAAAAATTGATGATCCATAAGATTCGTTAGCATGCCTTATTGTTGAATATAAAACATTTCATTGGCCTTGAACTACTCTTCGATGAGATCCTCACTCATGTATTTACTAAGAAGCTCATGTTTCTTCTTCTCTACAACCATGCACTCAATCTCTTTGTCATCTGAAAGGATCACATGGGAAACAAACTTTTTCTCTTTTTGTTGTAGGTTTCCCTCTTCCCTCTCTCCCATTTCTTCCACTACACCCTCTCTGCCTCTAAAATGACCAACTTAATGACAATGATCTCCCCATTCTTGATGATCAATCTGGCCTCCCACTTGATAGAATTGATCCTCTACTACTCCCTTAGTACTTTGGACTACATATCCTCCTCTACAAGCCACTCAACGTTATCCAATATATATTCCTTTTAATACTTGTATCCATAATAAATGAAATCAATTCACTTGTAAATCCCATAGATATACCTCCTCTTCTTTTCCTTGAGGGGCTTATTGAATAGTTGTTTGACATCGGGGAGGAATTTCCCAGCCCCACTTGTACAATTTATTGATGGAAGATTGGGTTGGAAAATTCCTCCTTGACGTCAAAGAGTTATTTGATAAGCCCCTTGAGGAAAATAAGAGGAGGTCTAGGTATGATATTTACAAACAAATTAACGCCATTTATTATGGCTACAAGGATGATGAGGATGGTATCTTGGCGAAATTTGAGTGGCCGACAGAGAAGGAGATGTAGGCCATAGAACAGATGGAGTGGAAGAGTATTAATTATATTAAGAGGGAGGCCATGTTAATGATCAAGAGTAGGGAGGTCATTGTCATTAAGCCACTCATATTCGAGGAAGAGGAGGATGTGGTGGAAGAAATGGGAGAGTGAGATTGGGAAACCAGTAGTAGAGAGAGTGAGAGTTTTTTTCCCATGCGCATGGTTGTGGAGAAGAAGAATCATGAGCTTCTTAGTAACTACGTGAGTGAGGATCTCATGGAGGAGCAGGCCAAGGCCAAGAAAATGCATAATATTCAACGATAAGGCATGTTAGTGAAGCTAATGGATCATTAGTTTTTTTTCTAAATGTGCTTCTTAACTTCTATTAAATATAAAATATGGGGTTGTGTTCATTCTTGAGGTTGAATGAGTATTATAATTAATACATCTACCATGGTTCTTGTCTTGTTGTCTTGTTGATCAGGCCAAAGAGGCACTGGGAAGCTATGATCGTAGATTTTGGTATTCCTAATTATGCTAAAATAGGGGCCAACATGATGGATTTGGAAGGGAACAAAGTTGATGTGTCTGGTGCCACCGGTAAGGGATTTGGTTACAAATACTTTAGGGCTATTAAATTCCTCCCCAACCTCAAATAACTATTCGATAACCCCCCTCAAGGAAAAGAAAAGGAGGTTTAGGTATGATATTTACAAGTGAATTTACCAGTTCATATTATGGCTACAAGAATGACAAGGACAATATATTGGAGAAAGTCAGTTGGCCCAAGAAAGAGGAGATGTGATCTAGAGCACTGAGGGAGTGGTAGAGAATTGAGTGATCTGTGTGCTAAATTATGAAAGGCACCAAAGGGTGACCTTCATTTTTTCCTTTGAAAAGAAAAACCTCCGCAAAATTTAATTGTGGAAGTTTGCATACATACTTTGTTAATTAAATTATTTTACTTATGGCTATTGTTACTTCTCCTATTCTTCTCATCATTGTTGTCTCTGATTCACACAAAATTCATTTTAGGCACATATATAGATAAAACAATTTGAAATTACAAAACACACACACACATATATAAATAATTTGTATTTTAAAAAAACTAAAATTAATTTTTGATTGCAAAAAAATGTGGAAAAGTAATCGATGTGCCAAAAATAATAAATGTGCACTGTCATCAGTGTGTTATATCAGTAATAAAGCATTGCTAAGCGATGCAGCTAGAACAACACACCAATAATCAATGGTTATTGGAGAAACAATGAGTCTTTAGTGGTGTGTTGTGTTATATAACACACCGAGAATGGGGTAATTCACAAGACACACTACTATTCCATTTTGAATATTTTCTATGCTAGGCAATACGATTGGCTATTCATAACACATCGATGCTTAATGGTGTGCTCATATGCATGACATTGGTTACAAGCCATTCCATACAACACACTAATATGTTACATATCAAATGTTTGGAGTGGTGCCATGCTATGAATAGCACCAGTGTGTTTCATATACCTGGAAACACCAGTAACAGGGCATCACATAAGTTGCACTGATCAACTAAATATTTAAATTTTCAGTTGGTTCTATGTTATTTATAGCACCAATGCATTTTGTATACTTGTGAGCACTACTAGGTTAAATTTGTTGTCGCAAATTAGGAGGTGTGATTTGTTAATGTGAAGGCACCAGTGCTCCTGCCACCCTTGAGCAACAATGTTTTGTTTAACAGTGTTGTGTTTATTAATTCACCAACAATGGAATGTCTTGGAAGATGCACTTTTATGACAATTTGTTAAATATGTGTCATGGTTCGATTATGTGTTTATAGCACCGATGTGTTTTGTTAACATTGGTGCACCACTAGGTACATTCTTTTTTGTTCAAAATCGGGTAGTGAGATTTGTTAATTGGAATGCATTGGTGTGTCACATTTCTTGGAGCATGGACGTTATGTTTAGTGGTGCATTGTGTTTTATAACACAATGAACATGGGGCATCTAGGAAGATGCACAACTACGGTTAATTTTGAAATTTTGCGCAATGTTGTTTTGTGCACAACATCGGTGCATATTGTTATCGTATACACACTGATAATGGTGCATCCCATAAAACACACCGCTATGTGAAATTCATAAATATTTGGCCCAATGTCATGTTATTTATAGCATTGATGCAATGTTTTAACATTTGTGCACTCCTAGGTAATTTTTTTTTATTCAAAGTTGGGTGGTGCGATTTGTTTATTGGAATGCATCGGTGCTCCATATTTCTTCGAGCACTAACATATTATTTATCAGTGTTTTGTATTGTATAATGCACCGGTAATGGGGCATCTAGGAAAACACATCGTTGTGACTATTTTTTATATTTGGCATAGTGTCGTTTTGTGAACGTTATCGGTGTGTATATGTATCATGTATGAACTGGTGGTGGTGCTTCATGTATACTTACAGGAAGCATTGGATTTAGAGTGAGTCAAAGCGTTCAAGCACACTATGAAGAATTGAAGAAATAAAATAAAATAAGGGCCAAATATCAAGCCAATTTGACATTTTAATCCAATGAAAACTCAAATAATAAGGTAATAAATAATTTACCTAGGCTCTTCTGTCTCAAGAAGGCATGGTTCCACCGTAGAGAATCAATCAAAATTTGAGGTAATTCCCAAATTTTGGAAATGCATGGAATCTACCAATGGAGCTATTGAATTCACCATAGAGCATTGGAAACGGGGTGGTATTGGAAGACCAGTGAGAACTCGTGCTTGTTAGAGAGTTTGGAAACAAAAAATCATGTGGAATAGTAAAAATAAGTTTTTTAAATTGTTTTTATTTTACCTTACCCTGGTGTGCCCGGTGATGGGGATGCACTCCAAGGTTTTATATTCATGTGTGTCGAGTCACTTTGTTCGGTTCTTACATTTTTTGTTTATAATGGATAATGGTGCACCTTAATTTGGAAGCACCAGGGTGTTAGTATTGCTTAAGGATCGAGATGTATTTACCTTATAAGTGCACCACTAAAAAACCTATGGCCACCCACCTCCACTAATGACCTCCACTATAAATAGAGAAGGGATAAGTTTTTCAAGGAGGTTTTGTAAAAGCCTTCGCTACAATGTGTTCTCTTTATAGTAGTTGGATAGTATTGTCTTGTAGCAAGCATGGCTTGTGGAGTGATTCCTTCCATAAGGAGTATTTGATGGTGTTACCCTTCCATAAGGGTTGTTTTGTCTATATTCTTGGTTTTTTTCATGGTCAATGCTTGGTATCTTGGATATTCTAGTGTTTATTTCTAAATTTTTATGGTGGATTCTCTCTTATATCTTTGAAGTTTTACTATAGCATCCAACAACATGGACACGAAGAATTTAGTTTAGGCCAAGTTCAAGGACAAAGAGATAGTCCATCAATTGAGATACCCAATGGAAATAGATAAACAAAACTTCCCCAGATTGATGATGGGTAGGAAGAAGCACGTAATGCTCAATGTTATCATTAATGTTATGTATTTCAATATTATATGTCTTTTAAGTTTTTTTGTGAAGCAAACCACTTATAGACCAACATAACATATCTATTTTGTAATATATTGAAAGCTTTTTTTCATAATCTCAAATAAATACTCAATTTTCCATAAAATACCATTAACCAACCCTATGCAATTCATTGCTAACTTCAACTACAACCTTTCTCATTTAATATAAATTATATTCATTTTAAAAAATAAAATAAATATACCATCATTATTAATATTTCAATTTACACAATATTAATAATAATAATAAATACAACCACATTACAAATTTGACAAAGTGGGCAATCCATACAAGTCTCAGAAAACAACTTGTAATTTACATCAAGTTATGTGGTCCTTCCATGCAATTGATCATATTGTTTTCATTTTTAAACAAATTGCATTTTAAGGGTTGTTAAAAGTTGACTACCATCTCATTCCCTTTACCAAGCAAAAGGGTTTTTCAAGAAATTGTCATTCCAAAAGGCACTGGAAGGAGATGATGTGATGTGGTGAGGTAGGTAGGTAGGGGAAACGGGGTATCACTGATGATGAGTTGTGCCATATTAATGACACGTAAGCTGTCAACGTGTCCACTAAATCCGGCCAAGTAACCTCATGTGCTCATTTGCTTTCGACTTTTGTGTTAGGTAGAGAAAATGACTTAAATCTTTCATGATACAAGGGACAATGTTGCCTTCAAATGATTATTTTTTAGTGAACACGTTTTATTTAACGATTATATAATTAAATAATAATATACATAAAATACATTATTTATATAAAAGTTGTTATGAAATATATAATAATATTAAAGAAATATTCAATAGGGAGATAAACTATTAAAGAGATTTTTTTGTGAGATCGGAAGAG
>CBVK0100240369.1:0-13545 GCA_900067695.1 Picea abies | reverse complement strand
TAAAGCTGACATAAATAAAATAACATTACTAATCTAATATGCCCCAATTATGGGGTAATGAGCCAATATTAGGGCTTAACACAGCAAAGCGCAAAGATTCCTTCTGCACACCGTCCTCTCATGTATCTCGACTTGTTGAATAGACTCAACCTCAACAGGTTTGTGATAGACTTCCACAAACTAAGCAGCACGACGTCTCCAGCAAGACAAGAATTGCGCCAAGATGCAGATTCAACAAACGCTTTTCCTTCTCCCCCAAGAACTCAACGCAATGGAGACCATTGCTTCCTAAGGAGGGAGGAATTATCTAGGTGGATATTGGTGGCCACCCACCTTTTCCAACTGGCTCAAAACAACTTTCTGGCAATTTTGGCAATTTACTATTTTTAGCAGGTTTTAACTTTCGGGGCCATATTGAGGGCCTAAATGAAGGTTTTTCGAGATTAAGGTTCTCAATTATAGATGAAGGCATTATTGATTGCCGAAAATGAATCTCCTCGATGATACCTTTCCAACGAGCTATCATACACCTAAAATGGAGATTGTATGCAAAAGTTACGACCCAGGGAAGTTGATGTACTAACTTACCCAAACGGGGCCCACATGACTTTTGGTGCTTCATCTCCTAGGGTTAGGTTTTTTGGATGTCTAGGACTTTTTGCATTCCAATTTATTGTAAAAAGGCCCTTAGAGGCTCATTGTAATCATCTTCTTACGAATGCGAGTAGCTGTCACATTTCTTCTCAGAGTTAAGCTACCACCATTCTATCGAGTCTTTCACTTTGTATTTTACAGTCTCTGTACAGTTATTTCATTAATAGAAATCGTGTATTGTTGTATATCTATGTTTATGGTTGCATCTCTGATATATTTATGTTATATTATTGAATATCTGTGATATCTCTGTGCATTTCTTTATTATATCTCTGATCTCATTTTGTGCCAAAAATAATCCTGATCAAGTTTGGAGCAAAGTTCAAGAACATCGCAACAAACGAGGAAGATTGGACCAAAAAGGAGAGCGCTCCAAGTTTTGAGGAAAAGCAGCACGTGACAAGATTTACAGAAATTCGACCCATATGTGGAAAAACCTAGCCATGCTAGGGTTAGGGTTTTGGAATGTATTGTAAGGGTTTTAACCCATTTTGTAGTATAAATAGAATATGTATGAGGTAGATTAAAGGATCTTTTTGGGGAGATCTAGGCATGTATGGAAGATTCCCTTTTTGGTGTGAAGAACCTATTTTAGAGTCCTTTTTTAGTCTGGATATTTGTATTGTTGAGAGTTGCAAAGCTCAGAGGGTGTCAATGTTGAGAAGCAGCTTAGGGTCAGGTCGCAAGGTGTGGAGCTTGGTGTCACATTATTCTGCCTCACTAATCACTACTATTCTATGATGTAATGCATACAATGCTATTTTGATGAAGAACCAGAAATAAGAAGAAGATGTTTGTGGACCTATCCCCAGGGGGTGAACCATGGTAAAATCCTATGTGCAATGTGTTTGAATGTGTGTTTCATTGTTTCTGTAGTTATGAATAGATAAATGAATGAGTTTATTTCTAGCGCGCACTAGAATATGTATGTAGAATGAATATGGTAAATGAATGAAATGGTAAAATTGATGAATATTATAGTAGAATGCATGATAGAGTAGAAATAGAAGTACAAAGAACATCCCCAGCCCCTTCCATGACTGTAGACACCTGCGTCCAACAATTACCCATAATTCATCTCGAGTGAGACTGTGTTTTACACTCTATGTGTGATGTAGTCTTTTGTTTTACCAGAAGGGTCAATGGTGAAAAGGGTTTTCTTGGAGAAATAAGGTAGAACCTTGGTCAACCCATACAACCAACAAATGGTTATGTTGTCAGCTGAAAATCAGAAGAACAAGTGAGAAAGGGTTTGGTGAAGAAGATGTAGTGGTAAAAGTTGATGTTCAGGTCATGGAATCCTATGAAGCAAGAGATTGAAATATGGTTGGAAACATAAAAATTTGAATTCATGTAGAAAGATAATAAGGGTTCTTGATATACACCACGCCAATATCTATAGAGGTATGTATTTACCAATTTGCATGAAGCATATTTTGGTTACTTTCCAGAGTTATTACAGGAATGGTTATTGAGGTTGAAGGATACCCATCAGACTAATTGAATTAGGCCAGTAGAGTGGACTATTGAGAATATTGCGTGATTGGAAAGGGTTAATGATAAATTTACGCGCATAACAGATTTCTGGTTACATAGTATTATTGCAGGGTTTATCACTGAGTTTGTAGTAGATACAACGAAGTCATATATTGTTTCAGAGTAGGATTTATTGAAGGGACCAAGAGGAATAAACAATAGGTATCTTTACACATCGATCAAGATTTTATTAGATGATAAAGACGTGATGACCATGGAATTAGAAAACTAAATCACTCTGTGCTCAAGGGGGAGCTAGGGGAAGCACTAAGGAAGATATGAGAAGGCTCTAGAGAGTAGCTAGGAAAAGGAAGCAATGGACCCCATCATGATGGATGATGAAAAAACCAAGGAAATCATAATGAAAAAAGGTGTGATGCATAGTTGATGACCCTACCAGTATAAGATGAATAGAAATAAGAGGGTGATAGTCAAGCGAGAGGGCTTGGAAAGTGATGAGGAAGAGGTAGAGGATCTCCAAGCCATGGGGAATATTGAGGATATATTATGTGCCACATATGAGAAGAAAACCAAAGGTCATGGGTCCAACACAGAAGAAGGCTCTCCATTCTAGATTCGAATTAGTGTGGAACCCAAAAACCCATGTGCGACTAAGACATATGAAGAAGAAAACCTGGTTAACCAACAAGTGATTAGTGGTAGAATAATTTTTGGATGAGGGTCTAATTAAAGTGGAAGTAATTCAGAGAGTATTATTTAAGTTTCTACACCATGCAGAGGTGGTAATACATCAAACTTCATAATGGAAGGACAAGATCCAACTATTAGGTTACCAGAGTTCCAAGGGGACGGGTCAGATGAACAAAAAAATCACTTGTTTATTTGTGAGAAGATATGGATAGCAAAGAATATTACAAATGAAGATACAAAGGTTGCACAATTGGCAATCACATTCCAAGACCACACATTAGATTATTACATGGGTCTCACAACCAATAATCCAATAGGAGCACCTGCGACCATCATAGAGGTAAAGAAGTAGTTGGTCAATGAATTTCAGAAACCAAGATCAGAGGATCCATTTATGAACAAATTGATAGAGACCAAGAAGAATCTAGGAGAATCGGTTTGGGAGCTGGACCAGAAATTCAAAAGGTTGAAAGGTAAGTTGAAGTTCCCTATCAGTAATATGCAACATAGACATTTTTTTGTTAATTCTTTGTTGCCACACTTGAATTATCCTTTGAGGAAGCAAAAATTTCATAACCAGGATGAGGCTCTGCAAGAAGCATTACCGTTAGAAGAAAATAAGTACAGGCATACAGATCTAGCTATGGAAGAGTCGAGGGTAGCTCTGAAGAACCTTACATTCTAGTTAAATTGGAAGAAAGGTAAGGAAAAGAGAGAAGATGTATAGTGTATAGTGTGTAGGACAGAAGGTCATCACAAGAATAAATGTCCATTATTTTTGCAGTATATTAGAGTGGGGATTCCAAACCCTTTATATTCAAGAGGACCATGGTGTGAGATGTGTAAAGTACATGGGCATGATCCCTATCGTTTCCCCATGATGCAAAAGTACCAGACAATACCAAAAAGTACATTTTGTATTTATTTGAAATTCACTGGGACATTAAGATAAGAACTGTAGAACTTTGGAGATGATGAAGGAAATGATTTCAAATACATATAGAGTGTAGGATGAACTAATGAAAACATAACCTATGTAGTAGCCATAGTTTAATAATGTGAAACATCCACAGTGTAGCAATGCACAATAGTTTGCAACACAACCATAGTATAATGTGCAACAATTTCAAGGGAAACAATAGTATATTCTTGCACAGTAGTGCACACCACCACCATAGTACAATAATGTAAAACCACATTATAATCATGCACCCCAATATAATACACCACATGGACATCACTAAGGACACATAAGAGGATTCAGAGGAGGAGGTTGTGGAGGAAGAGGACTTGGAGGTGGAAGAGGACAAGTAGTATGCCATAACTGTCAAAAATATGGACATTATACCAAATATTGTCGACAACAACTTGCGACATGCATGTATTTTTGTGTAAAAGACCATGAAACAAAAGACTGTCCAACACTATTGATAAAAATATGGGATAAGAGGAACCAAACTAATTAGAATGTACAATGGCTTGTCGTGGAAATTAGAGAAGAGGATGGTAAGAAGATTCACATAGTTACTAAAGGTGGAGCTAATATAGGAGAGGATGCAACAAAGAAGGATCAGGATCAATACCAATGGGTCATGAAGAATACATTGTTGGAATAGAAGTATGATGCGTGCAAAGAAAAAGAGATATTCAAGGATGCTAGACAAGAGGTTCTGAAAGAAAACGTTGTGTCTACTTTAGGAAAAAAACCAATAGACAATGTATCAGTGTATGACATGCCTCCACTATTTGATCAAACTCACAAAGAAAAACCTTCATAGAAAGTAAGTAACTTAAGAAATATTTTGGGATCTTGTGTAAAATTGTTTAATTTTAGAAACTCTTTACAAATATTGAAAAATCTGTTAGAAAAGTTTCATCCTAGGGAAGAAGGTGTAAAAATAGTGAATCGAGTCTGAAAGAAGAGAAGAACAAGTAGAGAATTCAGGTTGAATGCAAACATAGGAGATTTCAATATGGGGGATATCATACTAGATTTAGGGTCTAAAGTCAATGTCCTACCAAAGAATACATGGGAATATATGGGAGAACCTCAACTGGGATACTCACATATTTATTTGAAGCTATAAAATCAACACAGAGTGGTGTCAATTGGAATATTGAAAGGGATTCCAGTAGATCTAGATGGTGTGTGCACCATGGCAGACTTTGAAGTCATTGACATAGTATACAATACTTCTCCATATCCAACTTTGTTGGGTCTGGATTGGGATTTTGATAACCAGACTATTATCAATTTGAAGGAAATGAAGATGATCTTTGAATCTAGAGAATACAAATTTATTGCACCTTTGGATCCCTTAGAAGGATAAAGGTACATGGAACCTGTGAAAGACAATATTCTTATAGAATATGTAAATCATCTATACAAAACCACCATGCACAAAGAGGATTATATCAACCCAATTTCATATGGCATGATCAGTTGGAGGAGTATTATTTCTTATGCTTCAGACTCTGACATGGGACTCAAAATCTGGAAACAACGATTACATGAATTATCTACCATAAGATCCTCCAAAATGATGTGCACACTGAGATTGGTTGATACAAAGGTAAGAAAACCTCCTACTTTTTATGATTTGAATAACTTAGAATAATTTTTAATGAAGTTTGAGGTAGAAGTTATGGAAAATCATATATTAACAACACTAGATATTGATTTGAAAGATACCCCTGCAAGATGGTGGGGAACACATAAGGAGAATATTAACAACCGGTTTTAGTGCAAAAGGTTACTGCACATTAGATTTGGTGCAGAGAAGGAGAACATAATTTAGGAGAAATATGATGGATTTGGTCAAACCCAAGAACATGTAGATAGGTGAATGGTCCAATGGAGATTAACATCACTAAAAGAATGGCCACAACATTTTATTCACACATTAGAAGGAATTCCAAGGAACTAGTACAAAGAACAAGAACAACATAGAGAAACTGCTAACTGGGAGGAAATGCAACAAAATTTTGTGGTTACATTTTCCTTTGAACATGAGAGCCCATAGATAGATACAACAGTGAAGGTGGTAAGAGATAGGATATTTGAAGAACCTAAATTTGAGATTGTAACAACATATCAAAAGAAACACATTGTCGGGCATCTATTACCATGTTATCATGTCACAAAAGAAGAAGATCCAGAGGATAACTCGCGCAATATCCAGATCCCAGAAGTTGAAGGAGAAAGAGAAGTAGAGGGTCCCAAGATATATTTAGAAAACTATGTTATTCCATTAAAGGTCAAGAATGTAAACATTGGAACTATAGAAAACCAAAATATTGCAAGCATTGGAGATTATTGGGAGAATCAAATAATAGAAATAATCACAGAATTAATGTGCGAGTAAAATGACTTATTCCTAGTGAAATTTCCATAAATGAAGGGATTAGCAGGAGAATTAGGAGAGATGAAGATCCATTTGAAGCCAGAATCCAGACCTATAAGACAAAGACCTTATAGATTAAATCCAATATACAAGGAGAAAGTGAAGGAACAAATTGACAAGATGTTAGAAGTTGGTGTCATAAAAATTGTGGAAGAATCAGAGTGGATCAGCACTATGGTAGTGCAAAAAAATAAGCAAGGAGGGATCAAGATTTTTGTAGATTTGAGAAAATTAAATGATTCTTTCCTATATGATCATTTTCCTACCCCAATTAAAGATGAAGTCTTGGAGAATGTAGGAGGTCAAGAAGATTATTCATTCACAGATGGGTTTTGAGGATATCATCAAATAAGAATTGCACCAGAAGATAGACATAAGACAACATTTGCAACATAATGGAGATCATTTCAGTATAAAGTCATGCCATTTGGATTGAAGAATGCACCTATAATTTTCTCAAGAGTAGTAGTAGCAACTTTTAAATATTTCATTCATAAGTTTTTGGAGGTTTACTTGGATGATTGGAAAACACTCAATTTATTGAAGGATCATGTTGAAGTATTGAGATTGATGTTAGATAGATGCATACAATGTTATATCTCTTTAAACACTAAGAAGTTCATTTTCAATGTACCTTTTGGTATTTTATTAGGATATGTGGTGTATAAACAGGGTTCGTTGGTTGATCCTGCTAAAATTGTTGTCATAGTTAACTTACCACCATCGAATTCAGTGCACCAATTGAAGAGTACACTTGGTCATACATGGTATTACAGGAAGTTCATAAGAGGATATGCACAAATTACTACACCAATGGAGAAGTTTCTAAAGAAGGACACTAAGTATCAGTGGAATGATGAATGCCAACAGAGTTTGGATATTTTGAAGGAAAACATGGTTATTGTGCCGATTTTAGTGATTCTAGATTAGGAAAAATAATTTCATGTGCATGTGGATGCATTTGTAATAGCATTAGGAGTAGTATTGACTCATCCAGGAGAAGGTGATGTAGATCACCCCATTGCATTTTCCAGCAAAAAGTTATCAGATTCAAAACAAAACTATAACACTACAGAAAGAGAAGGATTATCTATGGTGTATGCTTTGCAGAAATACATACATTACTTGTTAGGGAAACATTTCAAAATGTTTACATGTCATTCTTCTCTTAGATATCTAGTCAATAAGATAGTGTTAGGGGGCAGGATATGTAGATGCCTACTTTTGTTTCAAGAATTTGATTTTGAAGTTGTGGTGAAGCCTGAAAGATTGAATGCGGGACCAGATAACTTATCAAGGATAACTAATGGAGTAGAACCCAATAACTTGGAAGACAACTTTCTAGATGCACAATTGCTTACAGTACAGATAGTTAATGATTATTTTTCTAACATTATTGAGTTTTTGAGCATAGGAGTTGCACCAAGTGAATTTACTATTGTGCAGAAGATAAAATCGGTAGTCAGAGTTGCAGATTATCAACTGATTGTAGGTCATTTATACAAGACGGGAGCAGAAAAAATTATAAGGAGATGTGTTATGGAGCATGAAAGTCCTATCATTTTAGCAGAAGCATGTGAATGGATTGTTGGAGGAAAATAAACAGGAAAAGCTACCATGCAGAAGGTATTGCGCGCATGATTATGGTGGCCAATTGTTCATAAGGATTCAAAGGAATACTGCAAGAAGTGTGATGTGTGTCAAAGAGTTTGGAAGCCATCCAAGAAGGATGATATTCCATTGAGACCGAAAATAACTTTCCAAGTGTTTGATAAGTGAGCAGTAGATTTTGTAGGTCCAATTAATCCACTAGCAAGAAGATCAAGAGCCATATATATTATTACAAAAACAGAATATTAACCATATGGGATGAAGAAACATCAATAAAGGATTGTAGTGTAGATACTGCAACGAGATTTTTATTTGAACAGGTAGTGACAAGGTTTGGATGTCCAAGAATATTGATGAGTGATCAGGGGACTCACTTTATTAGCAGTACAATTGAGGCAATGCTTGAAGAATTTAAGATATATCATCAGAAGAGCACTCCTTATCATCCTCGGGAAAATGGAATAGTAGAATATTTTAACAAGATTTTGGAGAATTCCTTGAAAAAGATTTGTAATGTGAAAAGGGATGAATGGTATTTGAAGGTACCAACAATACTATGGGCTTGTAGAACTACATGCAGTAAGTTAATAGGAAAAACACCCTTTAGGTTGGTGTATGGATAGGAAGCAGTAGTTCCCTTAAATTATTTGATACCAAGTATGCGCATTGCAACAATAACAAATATGACATAAAGGAACTGATGGAATGATAAGAGGACATAATCATAAAAGGGTTCCATCAGGAGGTACAGAAAGCAAGGGATAAATTATGGCATGAAATACATATCAAGAAGAAGAACTCTAAGGAAGGAGATTTCGTTCTCCTCTATGACAGTAATTATTTGTAGCACCGAGGGAAGCTTATAATGCACTGGCTAGGGCCATATCAGATACAATCCATCATAGATGGAGGTGTTGTACAAATGCAATACTTAACATGCAAGGAAGTTCAAGGACTGGTGAATGGTAATCAACTAAAACTGTATAGGGATAGTCAACCCACTGACCCTCAGTAGTTTCAACACAACAAGTAGAATTGTACATATTGTAAATAATAGAGTTAAAAGAAGAAAAAGGAAGAAAAACTGAAAAAATGAAGAAAAATCCAAAAAGAACTAGCTAGAGGAATAAGTGATAGATAGATAGTTGGGAATGACAATGCACAACAAAAATAAAATTAGTGTGACATAATTCATAAGACTGCGCATATGTAAAGTAAACATTATGTGTCAGGATGAAGAATGATTGGAAAAAATGGAAAATAGGTGAATGGAAAAGAAAGGACGCGTCAGAGCATTATTGACAGAGTCTATAAAAAGGGAAAAGTCGGGAAAATGAAAAACACTTGTGATTTTTGAGAAACTGAGCGACAGAGAAAATATAGTGCAATTAAGTGTGAGATTTTGAAGAACCTAGTCGATATCCACAGTAGTTTTTCTCAAAGACAAGAATATGGAACCTCCCAAAGTTGGCAGTCTCAAAAAATTCACAAGGGTGACCTGACAGATAGGAAGGAAAAAGGAAAGAATAGCATAAATATAAAATATCATGGAGGTGTAGGATGTTACAACAAAAAAGACTAAATCCATCAGTCCAACAAGGGTAGAAGAAGAAAAATCAGCCGCATAAGAGATGGAAGTGGATCAGAGCACAAGAAAAAAAAATCAGAAAACCATAACGACGGGGCAAACCCTAGTTCAACAAATTATGTAGGAGCGGAGGAGACAAAAAAATAAAGTGAGGGGACCCTAAAATAGGAAGTCATCGTAGAAGAAGTCTTGATCGAAGAAATTACAGGCCAACAAGAAATAGAGAGTGAAGAAGAAAAAGAATCTTAGGAAGAACGTTCAAAATAAAATCCACCCATGGGATGAAAAAGAAAAACACCTGACGCTCCAAGAAAACAAACCTCAAGGGATATCATGCTACCTCATATCCCAAATGTAGAAATTGTAGTTGAAGACATGCTAGGAAAAGTGGAAAAATTGAAGTATGCAGATCACGATGTAATGGACACAAAAAAGATTCATGACCTTGTACACAAAATTTATTTAGAGAAGGTGAAGGTAGGACCCTTAGGAAATCCAATTTTGGATACTGTGCAGTGGATCATAGGATTATATTTTCAGGTATTATGAATTTGCTAGAAATACCACATTTCGGGCACGGTAAGGACGTGGGAAACTATGTTAAACAACTATTGGCAAGGGTACATGGAGGTATCACGTGGATGGAAAAGTCGGTCCATATAGATGTAGACCTCATAGAGAAAATCATAGGATTTACAACCAACGACATAAAACCAGAGGATTACTTGAAGAACAAGGCAAGGGACAAGGAGATTGTAGAAGAGGTTAAAGCTTATTTCCGGACAGATAGGGGAGACAAGGCATATTGATAAAGGACATCAAAGATCGAGTAAAGAGGTTTTCCACGAAGCTTATGTCCTATAAGCTCTTAAGGAAGTGTATAAAGGAAGAGGCCCTGATAGGAGTGTTGTCCCTTGGTTAGGGAAGAAGGTGAAGAACAAGGAAGAAAAGGTGAAATACAAACTACGTGGGAGACACAGTGACTGTTACTGGGTTGAAGTGAGCAGAAGAGAATAAAATATGGAGCAAAGTACAGAAAAGAAATCCGTTGGATGAGGATATCGAGGATGACAGATTAGCAAGGAAAATGGATCGAGGACGACTCAACAAGCGAAAAAATCCATTGTTGGATGCTTTGGAGCACCACACGAGAAGGAAGGAAAGACAGGTTGGCGAACCCTAGAAATGCGGGTCAAGTTGACCTAGGGTTTTAGACACCTAGGTTTTAGGTATCTAGGGTTTTGGCACCTAGGTTTCATCCTAGGGCTATCGATGAGGTATTTTAATGTATAAATAAAGGTTAAGAGGACATGGGTCGGGTTGGTATGATATTATTGATGATCTAGCTCTATTGTTGTGGTGAGAGATTTTTGTATTGTGAGAAAGCAGTGTTGAGTGCAAGAGCCTTATGGTATTGTAAGATCTCCAGCTGGGTGTGAAGATCAATCCTACAGCTAGGTGTGCAGAAAGGGGAGAGATTGAGAGAGGAGAACAAAGATCTGCTGGCTGAGAGTGCAGACAAGAACAATATGCTTTACCTTAATATATCATAAGCACAGTTTTGTGGACGTAGCCCTAGAGAGAGGGTGAACCACATATATTTTTTGTCGTATGTGTGATTGATGCCTAGATCTCTGTCATTGTTATACTTTGATTTGCATTATTGTGTTAGATCTTGTGTTAGATTAGATCTATAGCTGTGCAAGGTAGATCTAGTTGATAAGTGATATGTGAATGTCGTATTTTTGTTGCGTTAGATCCACTTGATATTCCCCTGGTTGTAGACATTTATGTCCTGCAACCCCTCTCTTAGCTGCTTCAAGTGAGACTGCATCTGCTTCGTAGGTGTTTCCAAAAGGGCCAGTAGCTAGGGCTTGTTGGTGCCCTCTTGGAGTGAACCCTGGGTCTACCCCTATGCCAACAAATGGTTCTGTTGCTGGGACAAGAATATTTTTAAGCGAATGTCAAGGTGGTTCCCATCCAAGACAGAGATTCAAAAGTGGATCGAGGATCAAGAAAAGGACTTCGTTGAATCCCAAAACAAGAACCTTAAGCCGACTACTAAAGATTGGTTGCAAAGATACATCTTCACCGACATTCATGAGGTCTTCTTTGGAGGAATCCATTAGGATCTATACGAGTGGTTGACTAGGTTAGCAGATACCCAGTTCAAGATCATACCTAGACCTCTTGTAGTTTGGACAGTGGCGTTGATCCAGAAGGTTAAGAGAGTTGACAACGTTGTATCTAGAGAAGTATATCACTGGTTCGATAGAACCATTGGAGGCTACGTCACCGCGTTCACTATTGATAGAGTAGAATTGTATAACCAAGCTGAGAGATACTTTTTCAAAGGACCCAAAGAAAAAAAATTTCACTTTATGAAGCTGAGAATCAAGATGTTGTTGCATGAAAATAACGTATTGAAGATACAGTAGATTGACTGGATTTGAAAGGGCTAATGTTCAGAAATTCAGACAGCGATAGTGACATAGAATCTGGACATACGCGCAGTGGGAGAGTATTTCGAGGGGTTCACCTTGAGAACCTATTTAAGAAAAGCTATGGAGAAGAGGGTTTCTATAGTGGAGAAGAGGCATATCTAACAGACAGAGAACATTCAGAACCCGCTAGAACAGAGGAAGGATAAGCTGAAGAACATTGTCGGGACAAGCCAGAGACCTCAGGAACTGTGCAGATTACTGAAGTAAGTATTATTAATCCTCCTATTTTTTTCACATCACCTAGTAATCAGAATAGACAAACTCACCAAAGTCCTCAGAATACTGCTACTAGTAGCTCAGCATCTACTCAGACAAGAAGCCTAGGAATATCTATGGAAGATGAGATGAGGCTCCCTATCTTTAGGGGAGATGGATCTGAAGATCCATATCAACACTGGTTCTTATGCGAGGCTGTATGGAACATTAAGAACGTCACTGACGAAGCTATCAAAAGAACCCAGTTTAGCACTACTCTTCAAGATCATGCACTAAACTGGTACATGAAGCTGGTCCAGGGACTTGCACATCCTTAGCCACTAGATGAGATTAAGAAGGTGTTGATTGCAAAGTTCAAGAAACCAAAATCAGAGTCACAATGTATTACATAAATGAAGGAGATCAAGTAGAAGGTAGCCGAACCTGTATGGGAATTCGATCAAAGATTCAAGACCTTAACAGGTTGATTAACTTTTAAGATCCCAAATGAGAAGAACAAAGAATGGTTCATCGCTGTGATTTTACCACACATCAGAGTACCTTTGATGCAACAGAAAATTTCTTCACAATTTGAGGTGCTGGAGATCGCCATGAAGCTATAGTCCACCCCTATGGGAGAATCCAACTCAGGTATGAGCCAAATCTTGAGCCAACTCACTAGTTTGTCTTTACAAGTCGAGGATATGAAGAAAGACAAGGGGAAAGAGAAAAGGGAAGATGTATGGTGTGTCAGATGCAGATCAGAAGGCCATGATAAGGAACACTGCCCCTTATTTCATGAGTATTTGGCCTCTGGATCACCGAGCCCATTGAATCAAGTCATCCTACCCTGGTGCGATGTATGTTGTAATCGACATCGCCCAGGTGAGTGCTATTACATGCAGAAGTATGTTCAGACACCCACAAATTTGTATTTCACATTTTGTAAGTACGTGGGGCATGATGATAGATATTGTAGAGCTTACAATCTCATGCATGAGAGGTCGAGGGACATATACAAGATTCAAGGCAAAGTACAACAAGAAGGAAACACTATGCAGTATAACTCTCCAGGGAGAGGAAACTTCAATCCTCGCGGTGGATTCAGAGGACGAGGAGGAGGAGGAGGAATGGGTCGAAGCCGAGGACAAATAATATATTATAACTGCGCCCAACTAGGACATATAGTAAGGGACCGTCAGAACCCTTGTACCACTTGCAGTTATTGAAAATCCTTCGATCATGTCATTGAGGACTGCCCTGTGTTGCTAGCTAAGATTCAGGAAAGATGAGTACCTCATCAGAACCTGTAGATACAATTAATCAAAGAAGAACCCTCGGAGCATACCCTAGAGTCATTGTTATCACTCGAGGAGGTGCTGCTACAGGAGAAGACAGAGTG
>CBVK0100240368.1:0-13546 GCA_900067695.1 Picea abies | reverse complement strand
ACGAGATCGGTCTCGGCATTCCTGCTGAACCGCTCTTCCGATCTCACACTAAGTCCTGCAACCACCCCTGCTTCTACCTCAGGTGAGACTTCATTTGCTTCGCAGGTGTTGTCGGAAGGGCTGGTAGTTACGGTTTTGCTGGTGCATTGTTGTAGCATTGAACCCTGTGTTTTCCATGTGCCAACAAGGTGTTTGGGTATCATTCCATAGCTAGACATAAGAACAGTGAAACTCTACCCATTTCACATCCCCTCCTTGCCCCAAGCATTTGCAGCCTTGTTGTGAGAATAGCCTCAGAATTCCTCATTTTTCCCTTTTTCCTCCATCAGAACCCATTTCATTTCCCAAGAAGAAGGTTGATAGGAGAAAGATACACGGAGGTGCACTTGGAGCTTGGTGAAGAGGAACCTGAACCAGGTTCATGGAGAAGTAGCCGACTTTGTTTGTAAGTGATCATTGTATTATCAATAAAAGAAGTACTTTTCTTGTCCCAAAACATGATGTGTCGAATGTTTGCATTTGATTTATGTTTTTATTCTAATGTCTAACCCTTATTGATATATGAAACACATGCTTGTAGTTTTCTGTCTGTCTATCTTTGGATGTAGGTCATCCTTGGGAGGAGGTTTGCAGTAAGTGAAGCTATCAAGCATGAGAGGATCATCACCAGACGCGGAGTAGAGGTACATTTACCTGATCCTTCTTAATTTTCTTTTTGTGTATGAGTCTAGGATATGTTTGGGGTAGTTAGATAAGTAGGAGACTTTTAAATGGTTATTGATCTTCCTACATTGTAAAACCTGGTGTAGCCATAGGGGGGTTTTTCTCACTAGCAGAATTGGCGACCATACTAGGGAAGCCTTTAGGGTTTTAGGGGATTTTTTGGGTGTTTGATTGGTTTTATTACCTTTTGAGTTCTTTGAGTCTACCGAGTCTTTTAAGGGATTATGGTCACCTTTTGGTGCCATACCAGTTCTCCCTTTCCTGTCATTATGTCTGTCTTATTTATTTTTTTGAGAAATTACAGAGGTGCACGTGCCCTACAGTGGGTCAACCTGCATACATACACTTTTTGTCTAGTAAACAACCCATGTACATACACATCCTGCTAAAACAACAATAGCGTAGCTAGTTCAAGGAACTGTTTTTGAAAAAGAGGCAGCCATCCTCTTTCCTGATTGAGGTTTTTACCTTTCAGGGTTTCTTGATAAAGTCCAATGTCTTTGTTTTTACAGTCATAGCTTGGGTTAGATGTTAGTTTGCTTGTCTTTTTCAAGATTTCTTGTGTTTACTTCGAAAGGGTTTTTAGGCAATTCTTTGAGTTTTTGATCATCTTGTTTGGTGTCTTTAGTGACTCCCTGTGATCCGTAGTGGGCCAGAGGTAAGTTTCGGTCTTGTCTTGTTTTTTAATTTCCCCCCCTTTCGTCTTCTTCAAAGAAAAGAGAAAAAGGATTTATTTCGAGTTGTTCTTGTTTGAATCATTTTCAAATAAAAAAAAAAATTCCTTTCTTAGTTTGGTAAAGTAGTTGGAGTTAGTTATCTTACTTGTTAGGAAAAAGAGTTCATTTTATTTTAAGTTCTTTACTGATTTCTTAGAACATTAAGTAGCTCGTAGTCAAGTGAAATTTCATTTTAGGTCTTCCTTTTAAAGATCTTGAAAAAATTTAGTTGTGAAAAAGTTGGTTTAAAGAGTTAGTTGTAAATCTCTATTGTTAATTGGAAGTAATTTTGCTTTCAGTTTCATTTATTCCTCTTCTTTTCGTCTCTCATACACATCACTAGTTTCACTGCCATATCCTTTGAGTTAAAACAAACAATTTAAAATGAATTCTAATTAAAATTAATTAGACTTTTATGTTTGTAGGGTCAATCAACTAGTTTAGGGTTAGAGCCTTGAATTAGGTTGAAGAGGAAAATCTTCAAGGATTACAAACAAACATTGGATTCGGAGCTAGGGAGTGTAAAAGTCTAGTGATGTGAAAGTTATCCGGGATCCCCATCTAACACAGTGGATAAACACGAGTTCATGTGAGGAAAGGTAGAGGAGATAACCCCTCCAAAGATGGACCAAGCGTAGTGGGATACTATCGCTTGCATTTTCCTACGAAGCTTCATGGACCTCGAATCCGTTTGATATACTCAGTTGTCTTCTGGACCACTTTCTTTCGATACCCTTAGTAGGTTTCAGACTTGTTATCCTTCTCATTGCGGTCCACCCGACTGTCGACTGTACCCGCCTGGTGATTGTTTATGAGCTAGCAACTTAGTTGCCTTTATTCTAGAGACTTACATAATTGACTGTGGGGGTATACCGTGGTACCTAGGGTAGACGTCAGGCCATGCTTTGCAGAGTATAAATGGAGGGTGCTTCCATGTTTGAGTTGCACTTACACCGGTAAGTTTCTCTAGTGTTGGCTGGCGTAACTGTTCTTCCAACTAGATAGTGGTTTTCTTGCTTTATCTTGTAGGAATTTTTCTATTGTGTGCATGGTTTTAAACGTTATTTAATGCCTTACTATGTCATTGATATTTTCACAAGGTGGAAGATCAAGAGCTCTGTCGGTCGTGAAGGCTTCAGGGCCTGCTGTCGGTTGCATTAGAGCCACCACTGTCACCGTTACAATGAAGACTTGGATTTGGGGGCAGGGAGCTCAAAATCTCCCCTGCAAGGGTCTATGGGGGGCACCTCAACCTCCTATAATGTTATCCCTTACGGTGGGGGTCATATACCTCCTTCGTCCCCCTCGCTCGGTGGTGTTTTCTAGCCACTTGTCGGGCCAAACAAAAACTACAGCTTGTTTGGAGTAGGAGATATAGGACCATCTTCTTACATCATGTTGGTGGGATCAATGTCATTCTATTTGTTTGACGCATTTGGTAATAACAGGTTTTCGTCAGCTGCCATCTCGGTTGGGGGAAACCTATGGTTTGGACAACATAATCCTGTGCATGGTACTATTCCTACACAGGGTGAAAGGACATGAGTTTTGTCCTCACAAGGACTTTGGAATACTTGGTAGGGATTGGTTCCCTCGTCAGGGATGTTGACCAGGGGGCAAGACCTTCCATGGTCAATGGAACCCAGGAAAAGGCTCAGTACCTATGCTCATTGGATTGGCAGGGGGAAACCCTTTCCAGAATATTTGGAACAGAACGTAGAGAGAAATCCCTGCCCAACCCTCGCCGTCCAATTATAAGAATCATTTGATGATGTCATAGCAAGCATAGTTTTCATATGCTAGTCAAGGCCATGGTGTCTATGAGAACCTTGGCAAGCAACCCAACTTTTCTTGGAAACCTGGTGCCATTCAAACCCTAGGCTCCCTTTTTCCTGTACATAGTACCCAACCCAAACTACTATTTCTGGCAATGTTACATCCTCCAGACTTGTCAAGGTTGCTTAATGAACCGATTTTTCATGATCCGCGTTGGCCTCCCATGCCGACTAAGCTGCCCTCGGATATCCCGAAATTTGAAGGCAAGCTTGGTGAAGATCCAAGTGATCACATAACAAATTTCCACCTATGGTTCTCGTCAAACTTGCTGTGAGATGACTCCGTACAGTTGCGCCTGTTTCAATGCACTCTTATCAGGGGTGCCATGAAATGGTACATCGAGATTGAACGCTCAAGATATTCTTACTTTATTGATTTGGTGATGGTTTTCCTGAATCATTTCCAACTACCTATGAGATACGATGCTGACGCCGAATTGCTGACCAACTTTGAGCAGACTAAGGCTGATCATATCTCAGATCAATCCGAGAATGGCAGCATTAGAAGTGCTTGATCAAGGTACAAGTACCACTGACTTTCCTACTGGAGTGGTTCCTCAAGTGTTTGGTACCTCAATTATCCAAGGATGTTTCAACTTTGGGATGTTTTCGGAGGAGGACGCGATAATGAGAGCACAACAACTCAAACTGATATACTCTCAGTCTGGCTTACTCTATGATATTTTTCTAGATGCACCACTATCCATCCTTGACAAGGCGAGAAAAATTTTATGGACCACATGCCAATGGTATAGTTGGTTCATCACAAGAAAAATCCACTGATCAGCTGTCAAATCAATTGCAACAATTGTCAATACAGTAGACAACATCCAGCCAGACCTCATGCTCGGTTGTTAATCCTACCCAAACGTCAGATGTACACAGTGTGCAATCGATGAACCTGAAGGCCAACCAACAGTCTGAAGGAAAGAAAAAAAAATGAAACAAGAACGGTAAGGGGGATAAGAAACCCAACAACAATGTTGGTGGGGGAAACACAGAGAAGTGAAAGTTGAAGTATTCATGTAACCTTTGCATGGAGGACCATCCGATTCACCTGTGCCCTCGAATTGTAGAGGCCTACAAGTTATTGGCACAACAACAACCTATTTTTTTAATGAACCCATTTCCACATGGGAAAAATATGACTCAAGCCTCTTTGAGTGCGGATGGGGGAAGTCAGGGACCCCCCGCATCTTCTAGTAATCCCTTGGTTGTGAATGTTTATATGATGAAAGGGGATTCTTACATAGCAACTAGGGCACATGATTACGAAATTCCAAAATCTGCCAAAAAGGGTAAAGAAGCCATAAACTCAACAGTTTCTCTCCAGATCAAGAATACATTGGGTGAAATAATGACACACATCTCAAAAGGGGCATTAAAGAAAGATTCTCATAATCTGAACGTGAGGGCCACCCAAAAATACTTTGTGGTGGAGGATTTTTCACAAACCCCTTGCTGGATGTATGCTTTAGATGTCCTTCAAAGCTACCCTTCGTAGAGAAAGGCTCTGTTATCTGCCTTGGGATCTGCAGAGACATGTAATCTGAGAACGATTGTTCTCGATACAAACGACTTGAAACCTTGTCTCCCATACCATGTTGTGTTTCAGATAGTAGTGGCTTACCCCACGAAATCTTTTACTCAGAATATTTTCCACACGGTGGTTGATGAGGGCGCCTCAACTTGCGTGATGTCGCTAGTATGCTGGAAGGCCATCAACCAACTCATTTTTTCTCTGTCACCTACTCTTCTTACTACTTTCGACGATCATTCTTTCAAACCACATGGAATCATCCCTTCTTTCTCTATGCAGTTAGAAGAGAAGATCGTGTGCATCGAATTTGAAGTGGTCGATGTGCCTCTTGACTACAACCTTCTGTTAGAAAGGAGTTGGACCTATGCAATGCATGTAGTGGTTGCCATAGTTTTTCGGGTCTTGTTGTTTCCACACGAGGGTTGAATTGTAACCATTGACTAGTTGTATTTCTTTCGGCCTGACCCTTGATCGGGGCCATCCATGGTCCCGATGATTGATAACCCTCAACCCGATGTCATCAATGTGGGGTTTGGCTTATTCCCACCTTTGATGGGTACTTTCGATTACCCACCTCCTTTTGGTGATGCCAAGTTTATATCAGCTTCCCCCGACCAGCCTAGGGATGGAATTTTTCAAGAGTCGTCATTATGAACAACTTACTTTCATGATTCATGGAATATTCCTTCCCCATTGACCTTGATGGAAGGGATAGGGGAATTTTGGCATGGCCATGCCCTTGTCCGTGGAAAAATTTGTGTACAGTATTGCCCAGCAAGCTTCGATCAACCCCAATCGAAATCCCGTATAGGAGTTGGATCCAATTCTCGAGCCTATTTGGGCTCAAGGTTCCCTCGCCACTACTGATTCTTTAGACTTGGTCTTGCCCTTTGATGAGGAAATTATATAGGCATTGAATGGTCTGAAAAGACCCTGGAATGATCTCCATTACAAATCTTATTTTCTCCTGGAGTTAATAAGAATAGAGGCAGGCGAATTCGTGTTGACTATGAATGGAGATAGGTCTTGTCGTGTTAATCCTCTAACAATGCACACAATTTACGCCAAGGGTAATATGGAAATTATTGCTGAAACGGTACCTATAGATATCTCTAGAACCCTTGGCATCGTGGACAATGTTTTCTTCGGAGAAGATTGCTCCCCTGAGGAGATTCGAATCTATACATATTTATTTAAGGAATTCCATGACATTTTTGCCTGGTCTTACAAGGAAATGCCAGGAATTGATCCAAGAATTATCGAACATGATATAATGAATTATATTGATGCCAAGTCAGTCTGACAGAAGCTTCATCCAGTGAATCCTCAGAAAGTGACAACTATTAAGGCTGAAGTAGAGAAACTACTCAAAGTCGGTTTCATCTACCCCATTCAGTTGACTCAATGGGTGTCAAATCCCATTACGGTCAACAAAAAATAGGGTACGATTCAAGTGTGCATGGAATTTCGTGACTTGAATAAGGCCTTTCCAAAGGATAATTTCCCCACCTCATTGATTGATCAAATTATTGATGAATGTGCAGGCTACGAGGTCTTTTCATTCATGGATGGTTTTTTGAGATATAACTAGATTCAGATCAAACCCAAAGACCAGCATAAATCAACTTTTATCTGTCTGTGGGGCACATTTTCTTATCTTAATATGCCTTTTGACTTGAAGAATGTTGGATCCACTTTTTAGTGGGCCATGTCTTTTTCTTTCCATGATCTTAGACATATAATCGAGGCTTACCTTGATGATCTAGCATCACGCTCTCGCAAGAGATATGATCATCCCACACACCTTCGACTAATCTTCGAACGATGTCACTACTATCAGATTTGATTGAATCCTAACAAGTGCAGTTTTTGCATGACTGTTGGCCCTTGGTTATGGAAGGAAGTGAAGATCAAAGAAGAAAAGGTGGAATGCGCACTTCAAGGAAGACACATTAATTGTTACAGGGGCAAAGTGAGCAAAAGAGCAGAAAATATGGAGTGAAGTACAGAAAAGCAAGTCGTAGGATGAGAGGATCGAGGATGATAGATAAGCAACGAAGATGGATCGAGGATAGCTCAGAAAGTAGGAAAAGCCACTATTAGCACCGCGTAGGAAGAAAGGAAAGATAGGCTGGCGAAGCCTAGGAAAAACGAGTCAAGTTGACCTAGGGTTTTAGTCATCTAGGGATTTGGTATCTAGGGTTTTAGCACTTAGGCTCCGACCCAAGACTGTCTATGGAATATTATAATGTATAAATAAAGGTCTAAAGGGCCTGAGTAGGGTTGGTATGATATTTTTGTTGAACGAGTTCTATTGTTGTTGTGAGAGAATATTATATTGTAAGAGAGAAGTGCTCAGAGAGAGAGCTTTCTAGTATTGTAATATCTTCAATTGTGTGCGAAGGTCAATTCCTACAGTTGGGTGCACATGAAGAGGAGAGAAAGAGAGGAAGAAGAAAGAAGATCTGCTAGCTGAGAGCATAGATCAGAACTATATGCTTTATCTTAATAAATATATAGCGCAGTTCTGTGGACGTAGCCCTAGAGAGAGGGTGAACCACGTATGTCTGGTGTTATGTGTGTGTGATTGATGTCTTGATATCTATCATTGTTATTCTGTTATTGCATAGTTGTGTTAGAGTATATCTATAGCTGTGAGGAGTAGATCTAAGAAGGGAATTGATACATGATGATTATGATGTTGTTGTGAGACCCTCTTGATATTTCCTTGGTTGTAGACATCTCTGTCCTACAACCCCCTCATAGTTGCTTTGGGTGAGACTGCATCTGCTTCGTAGGTGTTGTCAAAAGGGCCAGTAGCTAGGGCTTGTTGGTGCACTCTTGGAGCTGAACCTTGGGTCTGCCCCTGTGCCAACAAATGGTTCAGTTGTCGAGACAAGAATCTTTTTGAGGGAATGTCAAGGTGGTTCCCATCGAAGACAGAGATTCAAAAGTGGATAGAAGATTAGGAGAAGGACTTCACTAAAGCCCAGAATAAGAAACCTAAGCTGAGTACTGAATATTGGCTACAAAGATACATCTTCATCGATATTCACGAGATCTTGTTTGGAGGAATCCATCTGGAGTTGTCTGAGTGGGTGGCTAGATTAGCAGATACCTAGGCCGAGATTAGACCTAGATATCCCATGGTTTGGACTTCGACACTGATCCATAAGGTTAAAAGGGTCAATAATGTTGTATCCTGAGTTGTAGATCACTGGTTCGATAGCACTATTGGAGGGTACATCACTGAATTTATTGTTGATAAAGTAGAATTGTATAGCCAATCCGAGAGATACTTTTTCAAAGGACCCAGAGGGAAAATTTTATAGTTTCTGAAACTAAGGATCAAGATTCTATTGCATGAAAAGCACATCCTAAAGATACAGTAGATAGGTTGAATTTTGAAAGCTAATGTTTAAGAATTTAGACAGCGACAATGACACAGGAGCTAGACATACGTGCAGCGGGAGAGTGTTCAGAGGAGTCCACCTTGCGAACCTGTTCAAGAAGAACTACGGGGATGAGGGTTTCTACAGTGGAGAAGAGGCATATCTAACAGACAAAGAACATCCATAACCCACTAGGATAGAGGAAGAAGCAGCTGAAGAACTTCGCCAAAATGAGCCAGAAACCTCAGGAACTACGCAGACTATGGAAGTAAGTATCACTAATCCTAATGTTGGTTTGGCAACCCTAAGTAATTAGAATAGTCTGAACCACCAGAGTCCTCAAAGTACCATTACTAGCAGTTCAACATATACTCAGATAGGAACCCCGGGAAGCTCTATGATAGATGAGATGAGGTTCCTTATCTTTAGAGGGGATGGATATGAAGATCCATACCAAGATTGGTTCCTGTGTGAAGCTGTGTGGAATATTAAGAATGTTACTGATGAGGCTGTCAAAAGGACCCAATTCAGCACTACTCTTAGAGATCACACATTGAGATGGTACATGAAGCTTGTCTAGGGGATTGCATAGCCCCAACCATTGAATGAGATCAAGAATGCGCTAAATACAGAGTTCAAGAAACCCAAATCAAAGTCATAATGTATTACAGAGCTGAAAGAGATCAAACAAAAGGTTTCCAAACTTGTCTGGGAATTCGATCAAAGATTCAATACCTTAATAGGTCGATTAACTTTTAAGATCCAAGATGAGAAGAACAAGGAATAGTTCATCATTGCGCTACTACCACACATCAGAGTTCCTCTAATGCAACAGAAAATTGCTTTGTAGTCTGAGGCACTAGAGATCGCCATGAAACTTGAATCAACCCCTATGGGAGAATCCAGCTCAGGTATGAGCCGTATCTTGAGTCAGCTGACTAGTTTGTCTTTGCAGGTTGAGGACATAAAGAAGGATAAGGGAAAGGACAAAAGAGAATATATATGGTGTGTCATATGTAGATCAGAAGGCCATGATAAGGAACACTACCCTGTATTTCATGAATATTTTTCCTCAGGAGCTCCGAGCCGCTTGAAGCAAGTCACATTGCCCTGGTGCGAAGTATGCAGAAATCGACATCGCCTAGGTGAATGCCATTACATGCAGAAGTATGTTCAGACACCCAAAAACTTATATTGCACATTTTGTAAGTTAGTAGGACATGATGATAGAGATTGTAGGGCTTACGATCTCATGTGCCAAAGGTCAAGAGACATCTACAAGATCCAAGGTGAAGTACAACAAGAAGAAAACACTGCGCAGTACAACTCTCCAGGAAGAGGCAAGTTCAATCCTCGTGGTGGATTCAGAGGATGAGCACAAGGAGGAGGTATGGGTCGAGGTCGAGGACAAATAATCTGTAATAACTGGGCACAACCAGGACATCTAGCAAGGGATTGTCAGAATCCTTGCACCACTTGTAGTTATTGTAACTTTTTTGAGCATGTCATTGAGGATTGTCTAGTATTGTTGGCTAAACTTTAGGAAAGACGAGGACCTCACCAGAACCCGCAAATACAGTTGATCAAAGAAGAATCCTGCAGAACCGATCCTAGAGTCTCTTTTATTACTCGAGGAGGCGCTGCTACAGGACATGATAGAGCGACCCAAGGAAATATCGTAGAAGACTCGGGAATCAGGAAAGCTGCCGAGAAGACCCAGACTTTTGATGCAAGGAAAGAAAGACAAATATTTGAGGAAGCAAGGCAAGTGTTCAAGGTATATCAAGGCACTTCATCAAAGACACGACCAGAAATAAGAGAATATGGAATGCCTCAGGCATTTGATCAGTCTGCTTCGCCAAAAGAAGGAAAAGAGGTAAGCAAACTCATGGACTTTTTGTGTACTTGTGTTAAGTTAGTTCAATATAAAAGCAATGTACAAGAGTTATAGAATTTAATCAGACAATATGAGATAGGAAGGATAGACCCCTTACTGCGAAAGGCAGTGCACCAAATCGGGAAAAAGAGAAGGACAAATAAATAATTACACTTTAATGCTCAAATAGGAGAGTGTGACATAGACTATGTGGTCCTCAACTTAGGGTCGGAGGTCAATGTCATGATGAATCAAAATTGGGCACTAATGGGAAATCCTAAGTTAATCTATTCCCCCATCAGGCTTAGGATGGATAATCAACAAGCTGTCAGCCCATTTGGACAACTGGAGCATGTCCCTATGGACATTGATGGAGTAAGATCATTTGTAGATTTTGAAGTAATTGAGATAGTCGACGACAGTTGCCCTTACCTTGGTTTGTTAGGAATTGATTGGGCCTTCAACAATTCCATTGTTGTTGATTTAAAGAAAAGGCATATGACATTTGAAAGAGATGGCCTTAGGGTCATTTCACCCTTAGATCCAGATGAGGGTCAGCGATACACAGAGCCCATCAGAGAAGAATACCACGCATATGAAATGGAAAACATCTACAAATTAATAGCCAGACAACATGATTATATCAATCCTACAGCCGAAGGGACTCTTAGCTGGCGAAGTGATAGTGCATACTCATTAGACTTAGAAGAAGCACTGGAGAACTGGTAGAACCAAATGTATGAAGTATCCACAAGAAGATGTGCCAGGTTGAACAAAGAAGTTCACTCAATTGGCACAGTGGTAAGAAACTTTCCCACCTTTGATGGTTTGAATCCTTTAGAATCCTTCTTGATGAAATTTGAAGCAAGTATACCAAAACAACCGAGACTGTTGGAAATGGATGAGATCTTGAAAGATACACTAGCCAGATGGTGGGGGATGCACAAAATTAATACTATATACTGGACACAATGTTGTACTTTGATGATAGCATGGTTCTCAGCCTAAGTGGAGTGATGCGAAGTGAGATACACAGGTCGAAAATATCCGAAGGAACATGTGTGAAGCTGTGAATAATCTTGGAGCAGTATTCCTCAAGAACAGTGGATACACATATTCATTAACACACTAGATACAACCCCTATCAATTGGTACCTTCAAGCGGAGTTGTGCCTTATCACTGCAGATTGGGAAGGTATGAATTAGAACTTTGTAACAACCTTTTTCTTTGAAAGAAAATATCCATCGGTAGAACAAGACTTACAGATTGTAAGAAAGAAGGTATTTGAGGAGGCCTCTGGCCTCCCTATGGAACAAGAAGAGGATGAATGGACTACGCCATTCCAGAAACTGCAAAGGTGTTACAACATCAATACTTATGAAGATGTTGATCCAAGGAAGGTGAACATCACAGAAATATAAGGCCAAATAGATGTAGAAGGACCATGAATCAAGATACAATTTATTGGGAAACCAATCAAGATTAAGAAGGTAAATATTGGAACAGAAGAGACCTTGAAGCTTGCCAATGTCGGATATTACTGGGATGCTGCAACCATCAACAAGATTACAGAGTTATTGCATGAGTATCATGACTTTTTTCCGACCAAGTTCACTGATATGAAGGGCATCAAAGGACCTATGGGAGAGATGAGGATCCCTTTGAAACAAGGTGTGAAGCCTGTCAAGCAAAGACCCTACAGGTTGAACCCTAAATATAAAGAAAAAACGAAGATCAAGCTCGACAGAATGATGGAAGTAGGTATTATTGAACCTGTCAAAGAATCAGAGTGGATTATCCCTATGGTAGTACAAGACAAAAATACAAGTGAGATCACGATATGTGTGGATCTTAGGAAGTTGAATGATGCATGTTTGCATGACCCTTTCCCTACACCATTCATTGATGAATTATTATACAATGTCGAAGGCCAAGAGGTATATTCTTTTACAGATGGATTTTCAGGCTACCATCATATCTGGACTGCTAAGGAAGATCGCCACAAGAACATGTTTTCCATAAAATGGGGATCTTACCAATATACAGTGATGCCATTTGGACTGAAGAATGCCCCAACCATCTTTTCCAGGGTGGTGGTTGAAGCATTTAAAGAATTTTTGCATAAATTTTTAAAATCATATTTTGATGATTGGACTGTGTTTAGTTTGTTGAAAAACCATATTGAATGTCTAAGACTAATGTTGGATAAGTGAAAACAGTGTCAAATTTCTTTGAATCTGAAGAAGTGCATCTTCTTCTCACCATTTGGAGTGTTGTTAGGACATATTGTATGTAAGCAGGGATTGATGGTAGACCCATCTAAAATTTCCATTATCGTCGAAATGCCACCTCTGATGTTGGTCAAATAACTGTGCACTGCGCTAGGACATACTGGCTACTACAAAAAATTCATCAAAGGATATGCATAGATTACAACACCAATGGAGAAGATGCTAAAGAAATACTGTCAGTTTAGCTGGACAAAAGTGTTAGAAAAATAGGAACGTCGAGAAATAAAATAAAACAAGTGCGGAAATAAAACACAGAAGATACATAATACAAGAGAGACACAGATTTACGTGGTTCACCCAGTGTGGGCTATGTCCACCAGAGAAATTTCTAGGTCCTTTCTTTATTATTATCCAGCAAAATGAAGGGATACAACCTACAACAAAACCCGTTGTAACTTCTTCTTCTTTCTCTCATAGTCTCCTCTCTCAGAATACAATACTTGCCAACCTACATAGCCGCAATACATTTACCTCATAAAAGAGGGTTTCCTTCTAGGGAAAAAAACCCTAACAGAATCTCTATCGTTAGATATGCGACCTTATAATGAACGGTCTAGATTTACAATGAAATTACAATATACTTTTACAAGGCAATTTTTGCTTCGGGGGACGCTGCCCCCGAACTCCCGCTGGGGGCTCGCTTGCCCCCACACCCCCCAACTGGGGGGATATATGTTATTGGATAAATCTGTAGGTGCGGACACTAACCGATCTCCCTAGATCCACCTGGATCTAGAACAAAGCAAGACAGAACATGACTCTTTCCCTAGATTTTAACCCTTGAATTAAATAGGAGGCAAGAACTAATAACATACCTTATTATCGCTTCCTATGGTATTTGTTGCTCCTACTTCGCTCCAGTTCTCTCGTGCAGTCAAGACCAAGACAACACAAACCAACCAAAGTGAAGAAAGCACAATCTATTCAACATTCAATCTATGTATATGATCAAGGAATTATACAATAAAGTACAACAATCTTTATAGGAAAGAATTATATTACTGTATCATATTAAATGTGAAAGAGAGATTACAACCATGGAATTGATGTTGTAAGGTCCCTTCCAACTGTCCTTTGTTCCCCACACACTTTCACTCCAAGAATTCTGAGAGAATAGATCTGACAATAACCACAATCTATATTGACAAAGGAAAATCTCAAAGCCACTCCAA
>CBVK0100240367.1:0-13546 GCA_900067695.1 Picea abies | reverse complement strand
GAGAGAGAGAGAGAGAGAGGGAGTCTGAGAGGGAAGGAGAGGGATACAAAGAGGGGGGTAGAGAGAGGGATAGTGAGAAGAAGGGAAGCAAAGAGGGAGAGACAAAAGGGAGTTAGAGAGAGAGTGGAAGGGGGGATACAAAGGGATATAGTGAGGGGGAATAGAGAGAGAAATAGTGGCAATGAGAGAAAGAGGGGAAGAGAGAGAGAGTGAGACTAAGACTAACAATGAGGAGAGAGAGAAATATTTGGAGAGACATGTGTAATGACCCCCAAATTTTACTAAAAAAAAAATTATTGATCAGGAAAAAAACATTTATAAATCGTTGAACCTTCATGACACAAGCATATATCTCCTTAAACATTCTAAGTCATTGTTTAAGCATATAAAAATTCCATTATGATGGACTAACCATCCTAAAAGGATCTGTGAGAGTTTAATGTCCAAGTAAAACTTGCTATTATTATAAATTCATGGAATTTTCATTAGATTAACTCCTAATCTATGATATCCTGGTATTGTACTTGAAGTTCTCACATCTGATCGCATCATTAAAGGTTAACTAGGAATAAAAAGTCCCTAGTATAAATTCTATCGCACATATAACAAGATTGCATCATACCCATGTTGACCATATCAAATGTTTTAACCTATGATATGAAATTAAGGATCTACTTATGTAATGTCTTCATGTACGAAAAATGACTATGATGTTATGACCCTAGCGGACTAGGAGACATAACCACCATATACTATAGCTCTCATGCTAGGGTGAATAACTTACCATACAAAAATTAAATACCATAATAAACACCCTCCAAAGTATATTCACGGGTAGCATACGATATATAGTAGTAGTTAGGTAGGAAGTTACCAGTGTGCAGGTAACACTCACCCGACTTTTTGGTTACTTGTCTACTCTAGTAATTAAGTGACTTTGGTAACGAGTTTCCGTGGATGCCAAGTTGGTTTGAACCTAGGCTGAAGTTTGGGCTTGGAATTTACTCTAGGGTGAGTTCATTAATGGAGGACTGACCAACCTAATACCCTCTAGGCTTGCCACTATAGCGAACTACCCACTCTGGGCTTGACACTTCAGACAATTCAGATGGCAAGGAGTGGGGTGGTGTACTCGACACTCCTCCCCACCCTCTAGGGATACAATATGCCATTACTCCCTTTGTAAATATTATCCCAAGTTTATTTCGCTTGGTCATTTTCCTATCTACGCTTTGAGACAGGTGTTATCTCTCAACCCTATGATGGTATTAGACCCCAGAGATAGTATTTGGCTCTGTGAAGTATTCGACCTTGAAGATAGTACTCAGATCTGTGAAGTATTCGACCTTGGAGATAGTATTCGGCTCTGTGAAGTACCCCACAACAAAATAAGTACTCTACTATCCCTCTATGACAGTTTTAGACAGATTCTTCTATGATGAAGTGTTGTTCCCTTGTGGTTGTGCTCGATGTGAATCCCTTCTTGCAAAAAAGTAGATTCCTGCGCAAAACCCCTTTGAAAAACATTCACTGTCTGGTGAAAATATACACTCTATGTGGTATACCCTCCCTGTCTAAGCGACGTATGCTCTCTATGAAAAGAAAACTCTATGTTTTTTAAGTACAATGTACTCACTATGTGTTATCTCCTCCATTTATACATTGAATAATTCCTTGAAGAGTAGTTTTCCTTTGCATATATAAACATGGTAAACTTTATGTGGGTTTCCTCCTCTGTCTATGTATTATGCATTCTCTGGGAAGAATAATCTCTGTGTATAAGTACTTCTTTGTGGGTTTTATCCTTCATCTAGGCATCGTGTAATTCTCTATGGAAAAGATAGTCTTTGTGGGTTTTATCCTATGTCTATGCATCGTGTAATTCCCTATGGAAATTTAGTCTCTGTGTCCAATTTCTTTATAATACCACTTTTCTTTGTAATCTTTATGTACACAGGGTTTTCAAACTACACATGGTGAAAGACCTGCAACCTTTATTCGAGGTTATTGTGTAAGAGGGCATTTAAAAACCTTCGATACCTGGGTTAAGGTCAATGTTGAAAGTAGTTAAGCCAATACAAGACTTGATCGTTTATAGTTTCAAACTCTTAGCGGATACATTTTTGGACTTGGTTACTTTCACTATGCAGACAATTCCTGATTTCAATTTATAATTTATATGGAAAGGTAGAAGACCCTTATTCATTGAAAAGCAACGTTTTTTTGCGTGAAAATCATGGTTAAGACAGATCCTTATCAAGAAGGAAACTTACTCTGTCTCTGGTAATAACCATGGTTATTTCAATCTCGCCCTTTCAATATTAGGTCAATTGTTATAATTTAATTCGTTTATAATTATGAGATATTTTTACATGCAACAACTTTGTTTACATACAAGGTATTTTTGGTTGGTCATAAACGAAGCATACAGTGAAATTCCCTTCATCCGATGAATATTCAAGGCATGAAATCGCAGGGTTTTGTTTAACACATTTAAATTTTAAAGGAAAGGTTCTCACTGGAAAAATTTGTACACCCAGACCACCTCCTTTGTGCCTCTGTGGTGTTTCACAATTTAACTTCTTAATGTGTTTAGTTTATATATATATAACTTGTTCTAGATTGCATTATGTGCATCTTTGTTACTATTTAATTTTGCATTCTTTCTTTACTGTAAGCCCTAACTTTGACATGATTTTGTCTATGTGAAAGAATAACTCCCTTTTTAGTACATTAGTCTCACAACATTCTTTGGTCTCCTGTAGGGGCTGGGTATTTGAACAATACTGATTGTATGTGGAAAATATGTTCCTTGATTCCAATTTGATATTTTCTAAATCTGTTCTCTGTAATTTTGGGTTTAATTTTTATGTTTTCCATTGCTAATGTAAATAATTAGTTCTCTCATGCTTATACATTGATCATGGGTCCCTTTTGTCTTGTGAGGGAATCCATCATATGGATCACACATCCATCTCCCCTCCTGGGTCGTCGATCATCTACTTTGCAAAGAAACGAAGACCCTCTTCAATCATGATCTCAGATAAGTAAGATTTGACTCTTTTATTTAATTCATTATTTAATGTCTTTATGATGGATACTTACTAATGTTATTTATTACTCTTTGCAGGTTGGAAAAATAAGTGCACTTGGTGAAGAATATTGACCATCCACAAAAGGTATTTGAGTTCCAATTTTTCTTCACTGATCCATGCACACTTACAGATAGTTCAAGTAGTAATTTTAAGTCTCTGCTTAGACTAGTTATGGAGACTCTAGTGTTTAAGGAACTCAAACTGTAATATTTTGATCTTTGATCTATGATGGTAATAAAGATGTATATCCATTTTTTTGTCAAATGACATGTACTCTAATGTATCAAGTGTCTTTCTTTCATAATTGACAAAACATGTATTGGGACTGTTATTATTTTGTCCAACATAATAGCCATAAATATAAAGTAGTTTTTTTTACGCTTATATATATCTATATTCATATATATAAACTACATTGTTAATAACTTACTACTACAACTATTTTACACAGTGGAAACCCATGTAAACTAATATGGCTATACAATTCTTTCAAACAAATTTTGTTTCTAAATGCAATAACTTAAGATATGGAAAAAATGTATACATCAATAATAAAACATCATTAGCATAGCACCAAAAATTTAAATACACAACTGAAAATACATATATGAAAAGAATGATGTTGGGAAACAAATGGAACAACCATGTTCCACCCAACTATAGAACAAAATAGCCACAATCACTTGTCCTGATCACCCCCTAGCCTGACCATGAGTCCATAAGGGTGAACTGAATTATCCTCCTTAGCTATAGTCACCATCAATAGATCAAGATATTCTTTTTCTCACACTACAAGTGCTCGTAACAAAAAATAATTCTCAATTCTTCAACATACTAAGCAACGCCCTGCCTCCCACATATGTTGTATATATTCTTATGCCTAGGTCTTTCCATTCCTTTCCCTCCTTGGGGAAATTTGTTGTTTTCTAAATCCCTAATTTTTAGGGGTTTCTAGTGGTCAAATTCAACTTCTGCCACTTGTAAAAATCAGCTCTGAGGTAACTTAAACCTGTTCCCCACTCATGGAGTCACGGTCAACTATTTTTAACTTGGTTGTTCCATTTGTCTTCAAGCATTTAATTTATTAAATTTTTTTCTCATACATGTGTCCAATAAAAGAGGATAGTTGGGAAAGTCAAATATTTTCCCAAAAGTCATCAAATAATAAGTTACATAATCCAAAATTCCAAATTCAGATTTTCCATAAATGGAAAATTATTTCCAAATCCAAATTTTCCAAAAACACAAATTTATTTCTAAATTCAACTTAGAATTTATTTTTCTAAAATATGAAGATATTACATCCTCTCCCCCTTAAGTACAACACTTTCCTTAGTGTTCATTCATATCTCGGAATAGGATTGGATAATATTTCAACATATCTTCCTCCAATTCCCAAGTGGCCTCCTCAGGACTAAAGTGCTTCCATTGCACTTTTACCTGGGCGATGGCTTTGTTCCAAAGTAATGTTTCTTTCCTATCCAAAATGTGTAGAGGTTCCTCTTGGAACTTTCCTTCTGGTTCCACCTGCACCATGTTCCAATCAATAATGTGAGTAGGATCATGGATATATATATTTAGTAATGAAACATGAAAAACATGATGAACTTTTAAATTTGTAGGAAGTGCTAGTTTATACGCTGCAGTTCCGATTCGAGTTAAAATATCGAAGGGGGCACAAAACCTTGGAGCCAACTTGGAACAATTTCCTATCTTTAAAGAGATCCTTCTCGCCTTAACTTTTAGATATACATGTTCCCCAATTTGAAATTCTTGATGTCTTCTTTTTAAATCTGCATAGATTTTTTGTCGGTCTTGGGCCTCTTTTAAGTTCTGTTGTACTCTTTTTATGATTATTTCCATTTCATGGAGCATTTCCAATCCCACCATAATCCTTTCAACTAGATTATCCCAACTAGTCGGGGTTGTGCATTTCCTTCCGTATAACACTTCGAAGGGACTCATCTTAGATGATGTCTGATAACCGTTATTGTAAGCAAACTCAACTAAGTGCAGGTACTCCTCCCACTTAGTTGGTTTTGTCTTTACGTACAATCACAACATGTCTTTGATAATATGGTTTGTTTGTTCTGTTTTCCCATCCGTTTGTGGATGGTAGCTTGTGCTGAAATTCAGGTTAGTATCCAAACCTGCAAACAATTCTTTCCAAAAATTTGACGTAAATTTGACATCTCTATCATAAATTACCATATTAGGAATTCCATGCAATCTAAATGTTTCTTTCATAAAAATTTCAGCAATATTAATCGCTTTGTAAGTAGATTTCACAGGTATAAAATGTACAGATTTGCTTAGTTTATCAATCACTACCATAATCAAGTCATTTTGTCTTCGAGTCTTAGGAAAAACTGTAATGAAGTCCATCGAGATAATTTCCCATTTACATTTTGGTATAGGTAGAGGTTGTAACAGACCTGCTGGATGCCGATGTTCAACCTTTACCTGTTGACAATCTAAAGATTTAGACAAATATTCAACTATTTCATTCTTCATGTTAGGCCAATAAAACAATTTTCTTAAGGTTGTTATCGTTTTTTGGTATCCTAGATGACCAGAATACGACCTTTTGTGTAGTTCGTCAAGAATTTTTGTCTTTAAATTAGTAGAGTTAGGTACATACACCCAGCTCTTGAACCTTAATAGTCCATTTTTATCTATACTCAGATTTGTTCTGTTCAGTTTTTTTGCATTTCCTTGCAATTCTATTGTTGTTTTAATGTAATTTTCGTCATTACTTCTTGCAGATTTTATTCTCCGTTCGATATCGTTTTCTGCTTTGTTGATACTTCATAGAGTCTGCTAGTCCTCTGACTTAGTGCATATGCAACTTTTTTTTCCTTACGTTTGATGTGTCATACCTCAAAATCGAATTGACTAAAAAAGGCCAACCATGTTGCTTGCCTTGCATTGAGATCTAGTGGGCTGAACAAATAATTTACACCACTATTGTCGGTTAGTAACAAAATTTTTCTTCCCTTTAAATAATGTCGCCACATTTTTAATGCATCAATTACGATTGTTAATTCTAAATCTTGAGTCACATAATTCCATTCATGTTCTTTCAGTTTACATGATTCATAACAAATGATGTGTCCATATTGTGTTAGCAAACCTCCTAATCCCTCTTTTCTTGCATCCACACAAACTGCAAAATATTTATCGGGATCTGCTACCTTTAGGATAGGTCTTGTAGTTAACAGTCTTTTTAGTTTATCAAAACCGTCCCAACACTTTTGTGACCAAATAAATTTTATTCCCTTTTTCTGTAGTGATGTACTCGGATACGCGATCCTGAAAAATCCTTCGATAAATCTATGGTAATAACCGGTAATTCCCATAAATGATCTTATGTCTGCTACATCCTTATGGATAGGCCATTCCATAATGGATTTTATCTCTTCTGGGTCAACTGCAATACCATCTTCAGATATTACGTGTCCTAAATAATGTATCTTTCTTTGGTAGAAATCACACTTATCAAACTTAGCACACAATGTATGTTCTCTTAAGGTATGCAATACTATTTTCAGATGTTCTTCATGTTCTTCTTCTATTTTTGAGTAAACTAGAATATCATCGATAAAAACTAGCAAAAATTTATCTAGATATTGGTTGAATATACTATTCATCAAGCACATAAAGGTTGCTAGTGCATTAGTAAGTGAGAAAGGAAATTACGACAAAATCATAGTGTCTGTAACGTGTTCTAAATGTTGTTTTATTTATATCTTCTTCCTTTATTCTGACTTGGTGATAACCATGCCTTAAATATACCTTAGAAAATTTCTTTTCTCCTCCAATATGGTCAAAGAGATCATTAATTATAGGTAAGGGATACTTATTCTTAATCATCATTTTATTCAGTTCTCAATAGTGAATACACAGTCTCAAAGTTCCATCTTTCTTCTAAACGAATAAAACTGGTGCTCCCCAAGGTGAAACACTTGGTCTGATATATTCCTTATCTAGCAGTTCTTGCAACTGAATATTCAGTTCTATTACTTCAAGTAGACTCATTTTATAAGGTTCCTTGGATACCAGGGTAGATCCAGGTAGTAGAACGATAGAGGAATCTATCTCTCTCCTTGGAGGTAGTTCTGGTATTTCATCTACAAATACATTCCTGAACCCACGTAGAACTACAAGGTATTCTAAATTCGGTTTGATTTCTTCCCTTATGAGATTAGTTACTTGTACATCATAAATTTGGGAACCTTTTTCAATACATTTATTAAATTGCATCGCTGATATTTTCCTAATAAACACTCGTTTTATGATTCCTTGCACTGTTCTAACTGTGTTATTTTCATCTTTATGCACAAACGATTTTTCATAATAGTATAATAGAACTTTATGTTTCTCTAACCAATCCATTCCAATAATTATATCGTAAGACCCCAAAGGTAATATGTTCATATTTAACTTTTTAATTTGACCGTCTATGCTTAGTTCACAATCAGAAATAAAATATGTTACCTTTCTTTTGGTCCCTATTGCTAACTGTACTAACCAGGACTTAACATGATTTACCTTCTTTAACTTATTCAATTCAACTAAGGCTGGAGTAATATAACTTAGACTAGATCCTGGGTCCATTTGTATAGAGACATTGTGGGAATGAATTTTACCTTCAACTTCCACAATAGTGGATTGATGATCTTCTTGTCTGCCATCCAGAGCTGCATTTATTTTATGCACGCTTCTGTTGAAGGAAAATATCCCTGCGGACAGGTAGATCTCCTCTTGAGAGATAGACTCTTAACTCTTAAGATAGAAGATGCTTATCGTGGACACTGACTTCCTTTTAGATCTAGACAAATGAAAGTACAAACAACTTCCTACTCTACTGAGATTAGTTCGAAATAGATCTATCTATTAGAGACAAATTCATGTGAGATCAAACACAGATTTGAAATAAACAGGGCAAGCATATTATATTAAAGAGAACAACAACGAAGAATTCTTACAACCATAGATGCGAGTGTAGCAGCTTCATCAAGCCTTCCTCATCTGAACCTTTACTCAAACAGTCCACACACAAAATGTTGATGCTCCAAAGACACCTTCTTCATGAGATCATAGGTTATATGCTTCACAATTCTTTCCATCCACCTTTCACCATGAGAAGGCCTGTTTAAATAGGCTTAGAGAGGCCCAATTACTTGAGATATCTTTGGGGTAAGTTGAGGATTTTCCTCCTCCAGTTATGGATATGCCCTAAGATCATGGCTTGATCAAGGATTTTAATCCAACTGCCTTCAGATATTGAGGGGATCTTTCCCTCATTCTTCTCAACAAACCAATTTTCGCCTAGAATAGGTAGCGCTCCCCTAAAAGGGGCATCAGAGCGTTATAACTCTCCCCAAGAGAAGGAAATAAAGTGTTGGTGTTATAACACTCCCCCAGAATGGTGGATAAAGCATTATAACGCTCCCTGACAATGTATAGGGGAGCGCTCCTCCCTAAAACTCAATTTTTAGTGGTTCTTCCAATAGCAAGAGACTTGTATTTCTAGTAGACTGATTCCTCCTCTTCACAACTAATCTTTGAGGTGTCCTAAGTGTCCCTGTCATGTTGTTGGAGACATGACATAGGCAAGAAGGCAGTATGATGTCAGAAACACTTATACACTTGTGGTCAAGATGCAACACTTGCGACACTTGCGGAGTGAGTAATTTTGAGGTGTAACAGATTTCCCCCCAAAGTATGAAGTTAGAAGATGAGAACTGATAACTGAAATAATTTGTAGACTTTTGAGCAAGGGTGTGGGCTCAGAGAACTTGACAGAAGCTGCACAAAACCATCAAACAAATGTTAAGACATGCTTCAAACCCAAGGCAGGCATACCTATGCTTGAGTGATAGAGACTTTCAAGGTATGGCCGCCATAAATACATTGCGGATCCATAATTATATTGATAAAAGGTATAGCCACTGAAGATACACTGTGGATATATACTCCCATGACCTAAACTGATCGTAGCCACAAAGAATACACAGTGGATCCAAGATATGACAAGACATAGCCACGACCAATACAAAGTGGATCTATGTGACAGTATATGTGTCATTGTTCAAAAGAAAATCTGTCGCAACCTAGGCAAAGTACATATCAGAGTGATCACTCAACCCAGGGTCTTCTTACCGATCCCAATGTAGTGTGAGTCTAACCATGTGAATAGATGTCCTGATGTCAAACATGGCATAAACCACTTGATTACTGGTCAATGATGTAAATCGTTAACAAGCAAGAGGGAGATCACCATTGATGTCAATGATTCCCAAGGTACTTCTAGTACATTCCAATGAATGTGAATGGATGAGCTGAAGTCAAACATCAGTGGAATCATTCAATCAGAGGTCAATGATGTAAACCCACTATTGAATGTGAGGAGGCCTTCCATTGAGGCATGCAGGTCCCAAAGTACTAATTGGTTTCTAAGTCTAGTTCCTGGATAATGTGTTGAAGTCAACAGGAATAGACTCGTTGAAGGAGGGCCTTGACGTATCCCCCATCAACGACACATAACAGACACAAAGTTGTAATTGGTAGATCAAATGAACATGGAATGACATAGGTATTGAGACAAGATATTTGTGATGTATGACTCTCGAGGCGGATACTTCCCTTGAACACTGAGGCACAATAGTAGAAACATGACATGGACCAAAACATGATGATGCAGTGGATACTGTGACTTTCGTTGGGTGACCCAAAGGAGTAAGAAAAACTCAGAGGATTGGTTCAGTGTAGAGGTTCAGTGGATTAATATGTGCAGAAAGACAAAGTGTCATGTTCAAGGGCGACTTTAAGAGTTACTTGGTAATGTTCTCAAAAACTGCTTGGCTTGCTTCTTTCAATTTTTCCCCCATCTAGATAGACGAGTACCTCTTTTTAATTTAACGAGCTCGAGGAGGATAACACATGCTCGATATAACTCACCTTCGGTAAGTTCCTCTTCCTTTGTTTAACGAATTGGAAGAAGTAAGGGTTCGATCCCGTATGGGCCTGTCGATGTTTGTTTTAATGAGTCCAAAGATAGAAAACTCAAAGGTTTTTCATGATTATAGAGTCTGGAAAAAAAAATTAAAAGAGAACTCTCTCAGTTCCTTTTTCGTAAAATAGTCTGATGAGACTGAAAAAGAGATAAACTATCGCTCAACAGATGTTTTCTTGAAATACTTTAACGAGCATGAAGAGAACAAGGTCACTCGACAATCTTTTCATGTTTAGAGAGTCTGAAAAGAACTTAAAGATGACTCCAATGTTGTCCTTTTTCGTAATGTTAGTCTCATGAGGCCGAAAAAGAGATAAATTATCACTCGAAAGATGCCCTTTCAAACCTTTTAATGAGTGGGAAAGGAAACAAGATCACTTGACAATATTTTCATGTTTAGAGAGTCTGAAAAGAGCTTAAAGACGACTCCAGGGGGTTCCTTTTTCGTGTATCCATACTGGTCCGAAAAAGAGATAAAAGCTTACCCGACTGCATTCTCATGTATTTACGAGCACGAGAAAGAACAAAGACTAAGCTCAGTATGCTCGCAGCTTGAAATCTAGTGGATTAACTCCATAATCATCATCAAAGGCTGGAGACATGCCCCCCAAGCTTCAATTCATTCATCGACTTTGAGTTTGTCACCAATTTCTCTAGTAGATGAGAAAAAGGAGAAGGATGGATGGAAAGAAGGTTCAAGAGAGGTGACTGTTTCATTTTTTAATGAGCTTGACATAGGAAAAGAATTATGCTCAGGGCCTTTGTTTCATTTTTTAACAAGCTTGCCACAGAGAAGAGAAATTATGCTCGTGACTGCTTTTTGATCATGGCTTCCAAGAGGATAATGCTCCGGAAGTATACCATGTCAAGGGACAAAACTTGGTCATGGCCTCCAGGATATCTTCCCTGGATGGAAGATAATCACTCAAGAAGGAACACATGTCGAGGGTCACGATAGGAGTAAGGAGAACAGGCTCCAATAATCCTACTGAAGAAATCACCATGTCCACTACCGGATCCAAATCATCGGAAGTTGAAATCATGGAAGATGATGAAAAATAAACATCAGGAAGGGAGATAGGCTGTATATCTGCCCGAATTTCTTCACGAAGGAGAAGAAAAGAGGATCAATGATGGTTATTATCCCAAGGTAACTTGTCAATGCGAATCATTTTCGGAATAGATTCATCTAAGGGGAAAATGGGGGAAATGTAATTGATCGTAGACGACAAGGAACCCAATCGTGATTGCATCGAGGAACTATCGGGTGCCAATAGATGTTGGTCGTCTGACAAGGGAGAAGCAGATTGGATAGAAACGTATAATGGTTCGGCTGGACTAAGTGGTACGGTGTCACCTAGTGCATCGAATTCCAATGGACAAGGTACAATCCAAGGGTCAGATGATTCCAAGGATTGATAAGCTGTGGTCGAAATCATATCGACGGTGACAATATGATGTGTCGTCGGTGGAAGTGGTGTAGGGAAGGTACCCATGAGGCTAGAATATTTCAGTAAGCCAACACCAACACTTTCATACGTGATCTTGTGGTCTCCCAAGAAAGGAATATTGTTGGTAGCGAGAGTGCGAGCATCGGTCGTGCAGAAATCCAACTGATCAACAGTGACAATTTTGTCCTAATGAGAAAATTGTACACATCAAAAGACTGGCGAGGCAACGACAGTCATAGCATAAAACTAACTTCTTCCAAGTAACAAGTTGTAATCAAGGGGAGCATTGACCACCTCGACATCAACAGTAATAGTTTTTCCACCCAATTGGATGGGCAAGGACTGGAAAATCCCATGGTGATGAAAACCTCGCCCATCGAAGGTGCGTAACATCGTTGGGGATTTGTTAAGTGCGGATGATTTTAGACCTTTCCAACACACTAAAGACATGACACAAGTTGAGGATCCTATTGACGGGAGAAACTGACCGTCCGTCAACTGAGAGAGTGGAGCCGGTCCCGGGTTGTCTAATAACCCAATCCGTTTGGAATGAACCACCCTAAAGGGTTTAGCGGCTTCGTTGGCCGCTCTAAGGTCTTTAAGAGAACCAAAGAGAAAACTAATCTAAACTAACTAATCTAACTAAAACTAAATAAAACAAACTAAACTAACTAACAATAAATAAAACAAACTAATCTAAATAAAACTAAATAAAACAAACTAAACTAACTAAACAAATTGAAATAAAACTAAACTAAACTACTAACTATTCTATATACAATCTACTAATTACTATTATAATAACTCAAATCAACTATCTAATCACTAGCTACAATATCACTTATTCATAAAATTTACATTATAAACAACCTATAGATTTAATTAAAACCTGCAAAACTCATTATATTCTTCCCTAAGATAGCAAGATATGTTTTTGTTGATTTTTTATAAATAAGAAATAAAACTTATTGAAATTAAACAATCTAATATACTAAACATATATATCTAACTAAAAATACTAACAAATATACTAAACGAATAAATGACAAACTGACCTAGAAACGCTCCAAGTTTGTCTTGTGTGTGATGACTTCGAAGCTGGTCGGAGGAAGTAAACTCGCACCGGTTGGTCCAGAAGCTTTTCGTAAATGATAGGCTATGCTGCTCTTTGAGTTGTTTACAGGACAAACAAGACATAAAAAATCATAACACTCTGCAATAAGGGAAACCTATTATGCAAAAACTTATACTTAATAATCCAATCAATGAAGAAGAGAAATCTGTACTTCACAAATTGAATCAATAAATTGCTATGTTTTTTAAATGCTAGAAGAAATCAGATATGGATTATAGTGATTGAATTATATCATTTGCACATGATTAAGATAGCTAAAGTAGTCGTTAACCAAATACAAATTGATACACATAACATGAAACAAAATATTGATATCATGAGAAGCTAAAGCTGTAATAGAACATCAAATTCTGCCTCAGTCTGTATTAAAATTCCATATCCTTATTCTCCCACGAATGAGGATGAATATTATTACAAAAACAATAAGTATATATAAGTTTCTCCACAGGGTAAAACTTCCCTGTGGATAATATCAAACTGTTTACATAATCTGGGAAAATATCCCCTAAATCAACTAAACTAGGAAATCAAAATGCAAGTAAAATATCTCAAATATCTCCTAACTGCTCATCAAATTCACTGCAATTTTGAATTTATCTGCAATAGACCAAAAATAACAAGTTAGAAAGATATTTAATTAACAAAACAATAAAAATCTAATCCTATAGACTTATCTACAAAATCATTTGATTCTGTAGCTGGTCTAAAATAACATACAGGATCAGAATTAGAATTAAATCAAATCTTTTTAAAGGAATCAAAATCCAATTATCTTCCAATAATCATCTAAAACGAATCACTCAAGATTTAATTGATTTTATCTTTCAAGATGTGAGATCGGAAGAGC
>CBVK0100240366.1:0-13546 GCA_900067695.1 Picea abies | reverse complement strand
CCTTCCACAAATCCCCCTTACCCATCATCCATGTTCTCCACTAAAGGAAACCAGGTCATTTCTTCCCTTTGTGCCTTGCTAGGGTACTATTCTGACCAGTGGGTAGATGAGCCCATTCTAGGTTTTCTATCCATTTTCTCCGCTGATGAAAAGCCCACCACCCAGTTTGATTTGAGCACCTTCTTGGCAGACAATATTCATGAACAATTCGTGAATTTTGGCATGGATGGCATGTTCATATATTCATCAATATAAGCCTACTTGTTCGTCTTTTTCCAGGCAGATAAGTTTGCATTTTCCATGCAGAAGATGGATGCAGATGGTAGACCTCAAGCAGTCACAGCATGGACCTCCTTGCTGAAACACAACTCCACAGAGTATAGCTTCAAGGTGTTCATAGATCTATTTTACCACCCTATGGTAAGCATGCTAGGTGGCAGGCCTGAGCCTCGAATAAACGATGAAGTTCAAAGGATCCTTCACCTCTCAAACAACAGAAAGATCGGGGATTGGTACCTGTATCAGAATCATACCGAGATCAAAGTATACGGGTGTGAGTTGGCACCCTATAAGCTGCCCAAGTATGTGCCAGTCAGAATATTTGCTTTAGAGTATATAAGATAGATCATGAATTCAGATGATATCCATTTTGTATCTTTGAAGAAAAAGAAGCTTCTTAGAATAAAGGGGTATATTGGCTCCTTCATCTGCAATAGTCGTGGCATCGGGGAAGAAGCAGACCAGATGCTGAGAGAGATGAAGTTTTTCTTAAGCTTCCCATGGCATTATGATCCATGTGGGATCATTTCAGAGATGAGGGTGAAGAACAAAAATATCCCTTATGTTCATGTGTCCAAGCTTGAAATTGAAAAATTTGCGAATCAGATGGTCTGGGAACCCAACACATTGATTGAAGTGGAACAAGAGGCTCCCCCGACCACTGTGCCAGCAACAACCATGCCACAGGTCCCAAAAGAGAAGAGGTTGAGGCAAGATTTATCTCCGCCTATCACTGAGGTATCTTCCGAGGAGTTCCAGCTGCACACTAAGAGGCCTAAGACTTCGTCAATCCCTGGCCCGACAGGGGAAAAAGAAGCCCCGCCTACCACAATAACCAAGTTGGTTTCCTCCCTTCAGTTCGAGCTTATATAAGGACATTACCCCAGCAATACCAAAGAAATCCATAGACTCCCCATTGGACACTCAGCCAGGCAAGACTAGGCCCAAGTTGAGCATCTTCGATAAGTATGAGCTGATCAAGAAAAAGAACCAGACCCTTACCAATAGTACTTGCGCTCCGTTTTGGAAGCAGACATCAACTGTGCAACATTGGCTTATGTCTGCATTTGACACAGAAAAGGGCAGACTGCACATGGACTTTCTCCAGGCATAGGTACCAGATCCTAAGGTAATCACCGACTATAAGAGGTCTACCTTCGAATTCTAGATGAAGGACGTGCACCTAGCCGATCATATGGATCTGCACAAGCAGACCGGAGAAATGGTTTTCTATACATTGGTGCGTGCTTCCACTTCTGCAGCCAAATTGTATGTGTCTCTGAACAATGTTCAAACACAGCTCAAAATGGAGAAGATTTCATCATTTGTGAAGGACAATAGAATCAAAAATTTGGAGGAGTTGGTCCTCAAGATCGGCTATGACCCTTCTAATGTCAAAGCAGTAGAGGAGATGATAAAGAAGAAGAATGCCGACATTTCCTCCTTGAGGAAACAACTAAAACTCCTGCCCACAGAGGACTCACAGGCAAAGGAGATAGTAGAGAAAGAAGGTGAGAAGGATGAAATGCTCAAGCTTCTCATGGAGTAGAATGCATAGCTTAAAGAAATGGAAACTGAGATGGAGAGATTATTAAAAGAGAAGGAGCAGCTGAAGCCAATGGAAGTCATTCCATTGAGTTCCATTCTGATTTTAGGAGCAAGCATAGCATTAGTGACAACAGTCCCATCCGCAACTCCATTGACATCCCAAGAGAAGACAACCGACCTAGCTAAATCCATGGAAAAGATGAACCTGTAGGATACAAAGATCAACAGGCTTAAAAATGAAGTTGAGAACCTTCAGGAACTCAAAACTTCCTTCCAGACCAGCCTCTCCAAGGAAAAGCAGGTAACAAAGCAGCTCAAGTAGGAGCTACAGTAGCTCCGAAAGCAAACAGTGGCGGGGAAGACTTTGGCTGAGGTTAAAGAGAATGTATGGACAGACAACACTAAGTCCATAAATGAGATATGGCCCATGATCCAAATCATGTTTGAGCAGAATGAGTTGGTCCATAGGAGCAAACAGGCCATTGAGAAGATCAGAGTAGAATTGGGGGAGATGCCAACATAGGCGAATGATATCATCAAGTTCCTCAATTCTAAGACCAGAGAAGAGCTAGAAGAGATGAAGATTGAAGACAGAACAGAGACCATCCTTGAGGTCAAAAGGGTTTTGACCAAGAGAGGACTAATGCTTTAGTTGGAAGAAAAGGTTCAAACCATGGACCTAGGGGTACAGAGATTCTTCAGCAAGATTGAAGCTCTCCAGAAGAAAGGTCTACTTGGTCTGAAGGTTATTAATGATAAACTGATGACACTCCCAGATTACAAGAAGAGATTGGTTGAGGTGTCTAAGGATAGTTCAAAGTTTGCAGGGATTCAAGGGAGCATAACCAGCAAGGCATTCTTGGATGCCCTCCAGTGGGACAATAGCATCCAACATGAAATTCGCTACATATTCCTCACCAAGCCTACATTCACCAAGTATACGGAAATGGACGAAGTGTATCGAAGATTGCTCAAAGTCAATGTGCCCATTCATCTCAGATGGGAGGAACTCTATGATCTGATCGATTAGCAGATGAGTTGTCCAGGTCCTGTTAGCTGTCCAGTTAGATGAAGTCATGCAAAGGCTTCATCAACGGTCTACCCAGAAATTAGCGTGCAGTTACACCAAGTCATCAAGCAGTTCCTAGATTTAGGAAATTTGTTAAATTAGTTAGGCTAAAAATAGATTTAGCACATCCTGGTCATTTATGACAGGAACGTTTTGTAATTTGAGTTATATATACTTCACCTTTCGAAGTATTGAGGGTTGTTGATCTTCACACCTTGACGCTATCAGAATGTAACATTTTTGAAGAGATCTTCCATTAATAAAAAGGAGGCACTTTTACAGGATTCTTGCGTGTATTCACTGGTGATGTTTATTCTCTAAGTTGAATGTTATTCTTGCTTTTTGATCATATTGTTTTCTGAAACTAATCGTTAAGAGTAAAGAATGTTGCAGGATTTATCTTGGATACCCTGTTTATGACTCGAAAGATTTTAGTGTTTATCTTCTGGTGTTTTCAATTAAGAAATTCTTAACTGCTTCTTAGTTGAAATTATCTTTCTCATTTTTTCTTCAGTCCATCATCTTAGCTACTAAAAGATCCCGTGAGTATATTATCTCGCCCTGTGGAAGTCTTCCTTCACATTTCTGGTTGTATTTCATACTTTATTAAAACACAGACCCCATAGCCCAATAGATGTGTAGACTGTCTCAACCAATTCGAAAAAATACTTTGACTACAAAACCAATCTATTTATTTACCTAGCCTAATATTTGAAAATTTGAAACATAGCTAAATCTAATAGAGAGATCCCTCTCTGAAGTTGGAAGGGCTAGATCCCAGCTTCAAAAGTGGTTGGATAAAGTTACATTTCGTAGATTTCTTCTGCTGTCAACCTCTAGGAAATTTACCAAGTGCTAACAGTATGGACCCAAGAGTCTAGCCCAGGGGACTAGCAGGAGTTGGAGCATATCGAGATTTGGAGGATTTTGGATCTTGAAGGCAAGTGCGTTTCAGTACTTGAAAGTCTGAAACCCCGATAAGAGGATATATGGCTGCAGTCTTATGGGAAGTGGTCATATGAACAAGAGCATAGCCATGAGGAGCTAAGGCTGGAAGGGAGCACATCGGCAAATCGGAGTTTAGGAATTGAAGAGGATAGGAACTCTTAACGTCAGGGATCGTAAAACCTTGAAACCCAAATTAAATCGGGGAAAGGTCACAGGTGTGTGCAGAGGGCCGTGACAGGGAGAAGGGAAGGACATGTGGATCAGGTTTTCATCAGAGATTCTAGCAGGGAATCGCATGAGCTAATTCGTCTCAAAAGGGGAATTTGAACGATCCTGTGAGTAGGAGAGTGTGAGGTGGTGGTCGTGTAGACTCTCACCTGCATCATCTTCTAAAACTAGAGAAGGAGGAAGAATAACCAGTTCAACAAACAAATTTGTTCAGGACTGCTTGGAAGACAAAGGACAGAGTTTGCAAGATGATCATAAACAGTGGGAGTATTGATAATCTAGTATCCATGGAGATGGTGGAGAAACTGGAGCTGGAGACAACTGCACACCCAAATACATACAAGGTATGATGGTTGAAGAAAGGAAATCAAGTAATGGTAAGTCAACAATGCAAAGTTGAATTTAAAATAGGACGCTATATGGATGAGATTTTATGTGATGTAATTCCTATGGATGTTTGTCATATTTTGTTGGGGAGACCATGGAAATTTTATATAAATTTCATTCATGATGCGAGAAAAAATGCTTACACCCTATAGAAGAATGGTAGAACGCACATGTTGTTGTCAATAGAGGACAAGGAGCAAAAAACGAGGCTAGTTTGAGTATAATTCTCATGATTGGGAAGGAACTTTTGAATGAGGTCAAGAAGGAACATTAAATGCAGTTTGTTGTACTTAAGAAGCCAAGGGTTATCCTTACAAATACTTCTATGGATGAATTACCTGAAGAAATACATGAACTGTTAGAGAGTTCTTCTGACATAGTAGTGGATGAGTTGCCACACTCATTGCCACCCATTAGGAGTATCAACCATCACATTGAATTTATTCCAAGAGCCAGTTTTCCAAACAAAGCAACATATAGGTTGACACCTCGAGAGAATGAAGAATTCAAGAGTCAAGTCTAGGAGTTGTTGGATAAAGGTTTAGTCAGGGAAAGCCTAATCCCATGCGGAATACCAACTATGTTGAGTCCAAAGAAGGATGGAGGATGGAGAATTTGTATAGATTATCGAGACATAAAAAATATCACTATCAGGTATAGATTCCCTTTGCCAAGAATGGATGATTTGATGGATTGCTTGAGTGGAGCAAACTATTTTAAAAAAATAGACTTGAAGAGTGGATATCATCAGATAATAATGAGAGAGCGAGATGAACGAAAGACATCATTCAAGACAAATGAAGGTTTGTTTGAATGGCTATTCATGCAATTTGGGTTGAAAAATGCCCCAAGCACATTTATGAGGTTGATGAATGAAGTTTTGAAAGACTTCATAGGTAAATTTTTCATTGTATATCTGGATGATATACTAATCTTCCATAAGACAGAGGAAGAACATTTAAAACACTTGACACTAGTGATGAGGAGGTTGCAGCAAGAAAAGTTGTTGATAAATTTGAAGAAATGTTCTTTCATGAGGACATAACTCATATACATGGGTTTTATGATCTCTTCAAATGAATTGAATATGGATCTAGAGAAGGTGAGAGCAATCAAATAAGGGCCATCTCCTAGAAGCATATTTGAAGTGAGAAGTTTTCATGGGTTAGCAAGTTTTTATAAGAAATTTATTAGAAATTTGAGTGGTATATGTACATCGATACTAGATACTATGAAGAAGAAACACAAGTCTTTTAATTGGACAGAGGAGGTTGAGAAAAAATTCAAAGTGTTGAAGGAGAAGATCAAAGGACAACCATTCAGGTCCTACCATATTTTGGGAAAATATTTCAGGTAAGATACAATGCAAGTGGAGTAGCTATTGGAGTAGTTTTGAGTCAAGATAATAAGTCAGTTGATTATTTCAGTGAGAAACTAAATGAAACCAAGAAAAAGTATTCTGCATATGACAAAGAGTTTTATGCATTTATTCAATCTTTGAAGAAGTGGAGACACTATCTAATTCCAAAGGATTTTGGCTTTTATAATGATAATCAATCTTTACAATTTATTACTAGGCAAGAAAAGCTAAATCAGAGGCATGCTAAGTGGGTAGAATTCATGCATAATTTTATTTTTTTCATTAAACATATTTTTGGAAGTGATAACAAAGTTGCAGATGATTTGAGTAGAAGGAGTTTGATTATACAGGAATTTGGAGTGAAGACCTTAGGGTTTGAACACCTTAAGGAGATGTACCAACAAGATCAATATTTTAAGGAGGCTTATGAGGCATGTGAGAATCCTTTATTGTGAGACAAAAAAATAATGAACATAATATTTAATCTAGGATGGATTATTTTTCAAAGGAAGCCAATTGTGCATACCAAGATGCTCGATGAGAGATAATCTATTGAAAGAAAAACATAGTGGAGGTCTAGCCAAACATTTCGGCCATGACAAAACATTTTCACAACTAAACAATTCGTACTATTGGAATATGTAAAGAATTTTGTCAACACATGCATAATTTTCCATTATGTGAAAGGGAGACAACAAAACATTGGTTTGTATCAGTCATTGCCTATTCCAAAAAGGCCTTAGGATGCAATTCTTATGGATTTTGTATTGGGATTACCTAGAACTCAGAAGGGAAGTGATTCCATATTTGTTGTGGTAGAGATATTTTCTAAGATGGAACATCTCATACGATGTCAGAAAACAAGCGATGCTACACACATAGCCAATTTGTTTTTCAGGGAAGTTGTAAGACTATATGGGTTTCCCAGGAGCATAGTCTCAGACAGAGACACAAAGTTTGTAGGACACTTTTGGAGAACTCTATGGAATAGGTTGGGGAAAAACTTGTTCTTCAGTTCAGCATATCACCCTCAGACAGATGGACAGACTGAAGTGGTGAACAAAAGTTTGGGAAATTTATTGAGGAGTTTAGTCACAGAGTAGGTCCATCAGTGGGATTATATTCTAGCATAGGTAGAATTCACATTTAACAATTCGGTAAACAAGAGTACTGGGAAAATTCCATTCGAAATAGTGTATGTAATACAACCGAGAGGGATTATAGAATTGAGATATCTGAATCAAGATGAGTTCAGGAGAGCTAGAGCATAAGATTTTGATACATAGATGCAAAGACTCCATGATCGAGTCAAAGAGAAGCTACATGATAGTAATAAAAAGTATAAGAACAGAGTTGATCAGAAAAAGAGAGAATTTCAATTTGAAGTTGGAGATGATACTTTAGAACATTTGAGAAAGGAAAGGTTTCCAAGGGGAACATATAACAAGTTGAAGATGAAGAAGATAACACCATGCAGGATCCTTAGGAAATTTGCAGCCAATGCTTACAAAATTGAGTTGCCAGACAATGTTGGGATATCCCCGATACTCAATGTTGTAGACCTGTATCCTTACATGAGAGACGATGCAGTAGAACTAGATAACCAGGAAGAGATTCAGTGGGAAAAACATATGCCCACAATAAGAAAACCTCAGATGGAGAAAATATTAGAAAAAAGAGTTGGGAAGAAAAACAAGAGAAAGATGTATCCTAAATATTTGGTGAAGTGGAAATATCACCCAGTCAAAGACTCAAGTTGGGTCACTGAACCTGACATTTTGAAGCATCTAAAAACAGTGTAGGAGCTCATGGACATGAGTCCATGAATATTTTAGCCAGAGGATTATGATGCAAGAGCATCGCCATAAAAGACAAAGAGGCCGAGAGAGGAGGCATAATTCAACACCTCAATGTACACAAATTTCAAATCAACATTTATAAGAAGCAGAGAGAGTTGTTGAGATATTTTGGAAATTTCATTTTTAAATACTGTGTTTGTAAAATGAGGTCACCACCTGAGAATGGAAGGATGTTGTAAATTCTTACATGACTATAAAGTGTTACAGATATAGAGTGTTAGCTCTTATTTGTTAATAGCTCATATTTATTGTAATAGGACTAAGTAGGTAACCGCTAAAACAATGATGGGATAGAATTTAGATAGGAAGAAGAAGAACTCGAGAAGCCACTCCTTAAACAAGTTTTATATATTGTGTTTTAAGAAATAATAGAGTGTGAGGATAGAGGATGAGAAGTTAGAGGAAACAATTAGGCATAGAGAGTCTGGATATAGTGAGGAACTGTGTTATTTATGTAAATATTTCATGAATGAATAAAACATACATAAATTGTCCCAAAAGCTTGGACAATGTTCATTTCAGTGTGTATTTGAATGAATGATATGTTCTCTGTGTGTTTATTTCACTATGCTTATGTATGTTGTTCATAGTTGAGTATATGGACTTATGAAGTGTTAATTAAGTTTCAGTTGTTTCTCTTCTGAGAGCTCGGATGCAATGAGTGCATATTGTCCGCAAGGTGTGCATTGACAGAGTCAAGATTTGACTTAGGGAAGCTTGAGAGGGATAACGAGAACTTTATACCAAGTGGTGCAAGGAGTGCACATGATGAATAATCGACTAAGTGTCGAAGAGATATGGAATGCGAAGTGCAAGGAGCATGTAACAATATTTCTTTCGAAGAAATTTCTAAGTCTGAAGTTACAAAATATGAAGTCCATATGGACTGTAGATCCAGAGGAGGATACGTGTCAGTGTTTTGTTCATTTCAAAGAAGAAGCTATTCGAGGGAAAGGAGTAGTGCAACATCGAAAGCTGTCGAAGTCTGAAGAGAGGAGCGAATCCTGACATTTGGGTCAAGAGGACTCATGGAAGAAGATTAGTTACTTTGGAAGAGGAGCACCTTGGAAGGAAATCTTGGTGAGCAGTGGCGTGAAGCGAGGACTGTCAAAGTTCCAAAGTGATGAAACATATCTAGGACGTTTGTCTCAGAGGGCACTTGTCGCCAGATCTGATACTTCGAAGGAAAGGAACTTTGGAGGGAAGTTGCAAAGAGGAAGAAAGAACTTCGAAAGCCCGAAGACCCGTATTTCATCGTGACGGTTGAGTTGCAATGGACATGTATTGATATATCTAGAGATATGGAAGTTGGATACCCTAAAAGAATGGCGAGGAGAGGTTTCTAACCAAAATTCACCCGAAGTTCCAGAAGAAAGAGAAGAAAAAATATGGACTATTAGATCCAGGAAAGACATACGGAAGCGATCCATGTACTCTGGGAGAAGAGCACTCCAGAGGAAATCAAGAGTGGTGAAATAAAAACTCCCAAAGCTCGATTTTTCGAAGTAAATCATGACCATCGATCTGAGAAAAACATGTTTCAATGGATCGCAGACTTTGGAGAAGGGAGCAAGGATAAAGCGGAGCATTGACCATAATTCGTTCGAAGTGCCAGAGAGGTAAGAAGCTAAAAACCTTAGCCATTGATTTCATAGACGCAGTCCATAGACACATGATATGAACTGCGAAGTGCAAGGAGCATGTAAAAATATTTCTTTCGAAGAAATTTATAAGTCTGAAGTTACAAAATCTGAAGTCCATATGGATTGTAGATCCAGAGGAGGATACATGTCAGCGTTTCATTCATTTCAAAGAAGAAGCTATTCGAGGGAAAGGAGTAGTGGAACATCAAAAGTTGTCGAAGTATGAAGAGAGGAGCGAATCCTGACATTTGGGTCAAGAGGACGCATGGAAGAAGATTAGTTACTTTGGAAGAGGAGCACTTTGGAAGGAAATATTGGTGAGCAATGGTGTGAAGCAAGGACTGCCAAAGTTCCGAAGTGTTGAAACATATCTAGGACGTTTGTCTCAGAGGGAACTTGTCACCAGATCTGATACTTCAAAGTAAAGGAACTTTGGAGGGAAGTTGCAAAGAGGAAGAAAGAACTTCGAAAGCCCGAAGAGTCGTATTTCATCATGACAGTTGAGTTGCAATGGACATGTATTGATAGATCTAGATATATGGAAGTTGGATACCCTAAAAGAATGGCGAGGAGAGGTTGCTAACCAAAATTCACCCGAAGTTCCAGAAGAGAGAGAAGAAAAAATATGGACTGTTAGATCTAGGGAAGACATGCGGAAGTGATCCATGTACTCTTGGAGAAGAGTACTCCAGAGGAAATCAAGAGTGGTGAAATAAAAACTCCCAAAGATCGATTTTTTGAAGTAAATCGTGACCATCGATCTGAGAAAAACATGTTTCAACAGATCACAGACTTTGGAGAAGGGAGCAAGGAGAAAGCGGAGCATTGACCATAATTTGTTCGAAGCGCCAAAGAGGTAAGAAGCTAAAAAAATTAGCCATTGATTTCATAGACACATGGTATCATCTTCGTCACTTCGGGGAGAGATCACTTCGGGAGAAAGAGGGGTAAATTCCAGAAGGACAAAAGTCATGAAGTGTCGAATTCCATTGAAACCATCTGTTGGAAAGGGGCACATGGCGCTTGATATAAAACTCTTGATATGTTTCATTTTGGGGAGAAAAGGCTTGGAGTGTTCGAAAATTCTAAACGCTGAAGTCTCAAAGTAGATCACATTCATTGGCTATGAGACGAGTGTGAACCGTAGATTTGGTCCACGTGTGTTCATGAGTTCGGCAGATTTGGGGTCAGGTGTGTCAAGAGCCCCTAAAGCTCGAAGTCTTGAATTGAGGAAGGGCATAAGTTTAAGCGCATAGTTTTCAATCAAGGTCACATGGAGGACCCTCTGGATGTTCCGAACTTCCTGAAAAGGAGATTTCATGCCCTAAGTTTAGGACTTTGACCCATGGGGGAAATTGTGAAGGTTCAGCATGAACCTATGAGCTAATGGGGCTCCTGAAGTCGATTGATCCTTGACCAGGAGACTGTGCAACCCCGAGAGTGTAGGGGGTCTACATCATCTAGTGTCGCCTATACCATTTTAGGGGGGTGCACTTGCCTACATGGAATATTTTCCCACACATGTGGATTATTCCAATTTACTAAGCTTCATGCACCAAATTTTTGAGGTCATTATTGAGGTTGTTACCAATTTTGACCATTTGTTACAAGTTTTTATAGATGGTTATTGGTTATGAGTTTATTGGACTAGAGAACCTTGATTCATGAGCCACATTTGCTATCTTTTATGGAGCGCCTTTGTACATGTTCCACACAAGACATACACCATGAAGTTTTTCTTGGGCATGGTCCTAGCTTTAGGGAGTTTGTTATCAGTTTTTACTCTACATTTATGAGGGAAAACTTGTTTATTTATCCTCTATGACCATGCACATGGCTATTTGACAGAAATTTATGAGGGCACACTTGTCCTTAAGGATTTTTTGAGGGCACCCCTTGTTTTGAGCTCATGGTTTTCTCATGCACATTGTATTTGAACATGGATTCTCACCCATGGTTTCAGTAGGGTGCCTTGTCTATTTAAGGAGGGAATTTCTCCTATTTGTAACTAGTTGGAGAATAAGAGAAAAACATTTGTCTCACATATATTTTTGTTTTTAGTCTATTTGGGTTATTTCTTGAGGGTTTAACTTGTAGAAGGTTACCAATCTAGTACTTGCATGAAAGAGGTGAAGGTGGGTGAAGGAGCTAAGAAGCAGTAACAAGAGGATCAAATTGCTATAACTCGAGGAGATTCATGAGGTAAAGTTACTTTCCTCATAGTCCTTACCCATTTTTCAATAGATCTATGGTATTGGGTTTTAGAAAATCTTTATTCAATTTCTAGCTCTTACATTACTGAAGGATAGGGACTACTTCTTGCTACATGGAAGAGCTGGTTACATACTCTTCTCCCCATGAAGATATTGGAGTATTCAAGTGTCTCTTGGGAAAATTTGCTAGGTACAACTTATGGTTACCTAAAATTTCAAGACTTGATAAAAGGATCAAGCCCAAATAAACACCTAGTGTGAGCCCACAACCTACTAGAAGTAAGGCACTCATTTTTTTTCTCTCTCGGTGCAAATTTTCTTCATTTTGTTTAAATACAATCTAGGGGTTTCAAGGTTATTTTCTTTAAGATCTAAGTTTCTTAAAATTCTAATATCCTCCCTCAACTTATAGATCTATCCTATATTGGAAGTTATTTTTGCTAAACCATTCCCTAGACAAGTAGATTTATTGATGACTTTGTATATTTTCTAGGATTGATTTAAACAAGCATCAACTAGCATTAGGCTTATACGTTGTTTGAAATATGAAGTTTTTTTTTTATCTAAGTCATATGAAAAAATGACCTTAAATATTCTCGATATGAATTCTGGTAACTCATACATCAGTAGTGGTGGTATAATCGAGAAGGGAGGCTCAATGATTTGATATTCTATTCATTAAAAAAAACACTTTAACACTTTCTAAGATTGACAATAGGCGTTTGATATAATCTAAAACCATCTCATCTAATGGATCAACAGTTTAAGTGGTAGAATGACTTGTTCCATTGGAAAAACATATCATGTGGTATTGCTGGTCATTGGTTTTCTGCTTGCAATATTTAGTCTAATAGGGGCTTATTCATTGAAATCTCTTTGATATATTTAACTCAATGCTCTAATAAACTAAAAGTTCTTCGAGTATTATCATTTCACAATCATAGTTGAGAATAATATCCATGCTGATATCTACTCTCTAGTATATATTCTTTGAATGCTGGTTATAGTTCTTTAGAAAGTTGGTCCTTGTTTAGAACATATAAAGTCAATTATTTGCAACGTGTTATCCTATTTTTGATCCTTACACCATTAAGCATTGGATAGACTCTCAAAAACATTGCACCATTTTTTGTTAAGGGTTAATGATCCCCCATTTTATAAACCCTTGTCATTTCTTATTCGGCTATTAAGTAAATTATGCACGTAAGATTTAAGTACCTTTGAACTCGGATCAGATTTCCTTGGAACATTTTGTGAAAACACAACCATCTTTGTTAAATTTCAAGTGTGTAAGGGTTATTAATGATGGCCAGCAGTTAAATTTATTGAACGCTCTATGGTGTAATGTCTGATACAACACTCAAAAGTATATAGATGTTCTAAAGGAGTCAGCGACCTGTTGGGTATGCTAAATGTACACAGGCCAGATAACAAAACTCCACAGTTCACACTAAGCACATAGACGTTTTTATTAATGAAAAATGAATACATATAGTATGGGTGGATAGTTGTAGACAGTTGCAAACTGTTACAGTTATGGATTAGTTAACAAGGGAGTTACGGATTAGTTAACATTACCCCCTTAATCCAAAGGGAAATTTTCCATCCCAAGCATCATTTGAAATTTTTCAAATTTCTCTTGACCCAAAGCTTTAGTAAAGATGTTCGCAATTTGCTCTGAAGTGGAACAATGAATGAGATGAATGGTTTTGGCCTCAACATGATGTTGAATCAAATGATATTTGGTGTTGATATGTATGGTTCAATCATGGAATTTAGGATTTTTGGCCAATTGTATTGCAGAGGTATTGTCAACAAAGAGAGGCATTGAAGTCATTTGTTTCTCTTGAAAGTCTTCAAGAATTTTCTGAAACCAAATGATTTATTTTGTGGCTTGAGATGTTGCAACGTATTCGGCATCAGTTGTAGAATCAACAAGAACTAATTTCTTTCGTGATCTCCAAGTGTGAGATCGGAAGAGCGTCGTGTAGGGAAAGAGTGTAGATCTCGGT
>CBVK0100240365.1:0-13547 GCA_900067695.1 Picea abies | reverse complement strand
TCCCCACTGTTATTTGTAGGCACTGACCTACTAGAGACACCAATCCCCACAACTGTTTATTTTGTAAGCACCAACCTACTTATAAGTTTACAGGTTCTTCATAAGCATTTCCTTCACTAGTATGTGTGATGCTTCTGTCTTTACCAAATATTCTATGCGTTTGTTGCTTCTTTTTTCGCCAGAGCTGCTTTGCACTTGCTACTTCTGCTTTGGCTTTTCCTTCACCAGATATTCTTTCTACTTCTACTTTTTCCTTAGATATGCCTTTTTAAGTTTTGCTTACTAGAATGTTAGATCTATTTGCTATAACACTATGTATGATCTTAGCTAATATTCAATCGTCGCTCCTTGAATGAGATTCAATTGTCACTCCTCAAATAATATGCATAAGAATATTACATTTTCACCCACACACACTTTATTTCTCACAACACTCTTCCTCCTTTATACTTTACCATTAGTTCTACATGAAAAGTCACGTTCATTTGAAAAGACACGACTTTTATTAAATAAATAATTAATTTCCCCATTTTTTATTTTTTTATTTATTTTTCAACATACCATGGGTTTTAAAATCATGTGCAAATACCATGTGCACTTTTATTCCACTTTCACTTTTTCCTTTTTCAATCCACTTTCGTGTTTACTCCACTTTTACGTAACTTCATTTCTAATCTACTCTGATGTTTTACTCCACGTTTACGTAACTTCATTTATAATCCACTTTCACGTAACTTCATTTCTAATCCACTTCCACTTTTGTATTTATTAAAGTCACATTTCCTTTGAATATTTATATGTGAATACTTTCCTTTGACATCAATGACAATAATTTAGTCAACAAGAGATGAAACAAAAACAAAGAGTTGATTGGCCATCTGCACAGCTCCACAAGGCTACGCACGTTTTAACACATAAAGGTCATCTACCTCCCATCGAGGATCTTAGAAATACCAATACAGAAGAGAAGCTCTTTGAATAGATCCAACAAAACATGAACCAAATACAAGAGGATGCTTAGGCGGCTACAAAGGTGACAATATACTTAATGGAGGAGGATCTCGTCCGACAGAACAAGACTCAAACCATGATCCATGATTTCATGGCCAATCTAACAAGGGACATGAAAACTCTTTCAAAGAACTTGACCTCCCACGCAAATGCCTTGGAAGAAATATTGTATCATAGAGTTATAGCAATCAAAGGATAAGATGAAGTTTGGGCAGCTTATGTGAAAGACAAAGACAAGCAAATAAGACAAAATAACAAATCTGAATTCACCTATAACTACCTACTATTTTTTTCTTTTCACCAACTGTCATTAGTGTCGTCATATTCTAACACTTGTCAACAACATTTGAGAAGGGGAAACTGAAAATACTTGTAATTGTTGCTTGCAGAATCCAAGAAGACCTTAGTAGCAATTACTCAAATTACTATAAGTAGAGGAAGAGGCCCATTTTGAAAGGGCTCTTCAAGCATCGTATATTCGGAAACTAATTTCAGAATTAATATTGAGAATTCCTTAGGGCCATTTTATTAGAGATAATAACTCTTGTGGATGGTAGCTTGTTGTAAACTATTTTCAACAAACTATATGTTGTTTACATGTGTTGTAAGGATCATTTTTTGCTTATGTACTATTCTTGTGCAAATATAAGTCTTTCTTGCATCTTAGATTCTTCTTTCTTATTTATTGTCTTGAGATGATGAGTAGTTTATGTGTGTAGTTTCATAGCTTAGACTAATCTAGTTATGTTATTTGTATGCATGTGTAATATGACCTTATTGCTTCTTAACAACTACATGGAAGAAGTATTTTATAGGGATTAGTTACATTTATAGTTGCTCATTGGTTACCATATCTCCTAGATAGGATAAGATAGGTTAGATTTATTTTTTTCCCTTAGTTTTCATATGCATCTCCCATTTCATTCACGACTGTCCAATCACCCCTCAAACCCAATAATGATAGATGGGCCAGAATTCAGATGGGTCTCCTAAACCAAATGGCACATAGTCTAATTGGGACCATGTACCAGGTAATACCCATTACCATTGAATGGAATTTCTTTCGTATCAATAGAATTGGTGCTAGAAGGAGGGCCTGATTTGTATGGCTATCGGTAGTTTTCAACAACCTCATGGTCAATCCTTTGATAACATCCATGTACAACAATGCTTGCCACATATCCCTTCTAAGCAGGATATAACCTTTGAAGATTCCAATCTCGCATTTGAAAGTGTTGCTCCAAGCCTATAAGTCAATCCCAAATCTTGGTATATTGTTCCTAATGAAGAGTTTGTTGAAACTTGGCACTTTACATGATCATACACCAAGTTACTTGGTCATTTACCCATAGATTCAAAACTACCTAGGAGGAGAGATACTCATGTGAACCAACCTGAGAACTGATCCAACATTCTTGTTGACTCTATAAAATATTTGATTGAAAGTTATCTATAGGAGATACCCATACCCTTGGACCAAATACCTCATACGCCCTCAAGTTCTACTCCTCCCGGTTTGGAGCACCACTTTGATAGTGAACACTTTGGATCTGATTCGGATGATAGAATGGCTCACAACCATAATGTAGTTCCATCGTGGATGTCCCAAGGAGATTTAAGCATACCCGGTCCTACACATGACTTTTCGAAATGTCTAGAAAGACCTCTCCCAAAGTTCGACCTAAATAAAGCTTGTTCGTCGGAAGACCACATAAAGAATTTCTTTCTAGCCCATTGACTCTTTGATGTCCATTACGAATATATGTTGTGTAGACTCTTTCCATACACTTTCTATAAAAAGGCTTCTACATGGTATTATAACCTATCGGTTGGGTCCATAACTAAAAAGGCTTCTACATGGTATTATAACCTATCGGTTGGGTCCATAACTTGCTAAAACGATTTCAAGAAATCCTTCATTGGGAAGTTTGGGGATGAGAAGACTTCTGCAACCTTATTCAAAGAACTAGTGGCCTTAAAGATGGAGAAGAAGGAAAAGGTAAAGGTAAAGGTTTTAAACAATGTTTCATTACTATCCTTAATAATTTCACTACTGAGATTGATCCTCTAGAACCCTTTACTATATAATATTATACTTTGACGTTACATCCCTATGTAGGCATGTTCATTAAAAGAGCTAGAAAAGCTATATTAGCCCAAAATTTTGAGGAAGCCAAAGTAGTCAAGGAAGAGATGCTTTCCTTAGGAAACCATCCCATAGAAAAAAATACTAAAGCAATTAGGAAGAAACCCTCACTTTGGACCAAACCTCCTGAAAAAGAGTCGAAGAATATAGACAACGTGGTCAAGTTGGTCAAGAAGTTATTCAATTAAGTAGTGGACCTCAAGAAAAATGTTGGTGAAGGGTATTCAAAGAAGAAACATTTTCATCCATTCTTTAAGAAGAATGATAACCCACCAAAGCCACCTGAAATCCTGGGTCTTACATTAAATTTGGATGATTTTGGCATGGACTACTTTCGTTCATATCACCAACATAACCATTCCAAGAAAATCTACCTTCAATGGATCAATTCCATGACCTTATTCATCAACCAACTGTCAGATCAACAAGAAGCCACTGATGAATAGACCAAGGAAACATAAATGGAAGAAACCATTGTGGATGAGGATATCATAAAAGAATAAGTCATGTTTATGTGGGATTGGTATTTATATTTAGATGAAGAACACATAAAGGATATTTCTACAGGGAATACACATGTTACAAAATTTGTTCCCGAAGAATACAACCTACGCAACAAAGGTGTAGTAACCAACACACCCCTACCCTCGAAATCTATTACTGTCCCCAGGAAAATAACTCCTCCCATAGCTACTCAGAAGCCAAATATTCCTACACTAGCCAATAGTAATCCCAATACTTCACAAAAAAACAAATCCCTAAAAAAATATAAAACCCGTGCTTTGGAATACAACATTATTGAATATCTGAATAAAACCAAAGCCAATATCTACCTGTATGATATGTGATCTCTTCCCCAACAACAAGATCTTATTCTTGACCCTTTCAAGTCCAATAGCTCTTAGAAAAAGACCATTATTGTGACAAACAACATTCCTAAAGATGTTGAAACAAAAGTAGAAAGAAAAGGTGAAACCAAGTCTTATGTAAATGCAACTAGTATAGGGTCTCGTTCTAGATCTCAGGTCCAACCCTTTATTCTTACGTTTGAAATTTTCAACTTTATTGTACACAACTGTTTAGCATACTCTAGTGCTTATTAGTGCTTATTATAATGTGATGCACTACTCGATGTGCCAAAAGAAAAATGTTTTCCCGAAAAAGAGAACTACTAGGATCATACAATTAGACAAATCTGATGTCAAGGTAAAAGGAAAGCTCAAAGATGTTATGATTAGAATAGCTTCTACCCCAGGGTGCATCGGGATATCGATATTATTGTTGTTGATATTGTAGAAGCTTACGGTTTATTACTAAGAAGGGATTGGTCTGCAAAACTTCAAGGTTATTTCTCCATAGACTGGACCCACTTGTGGCTTCCATATAAGGGTAAGGTAAATTAAATCAAGGTGAACAATGAGGCCCATATGAAACATACGACAACAAATCTTGAAGGTAAGAAAAAACCCATCAGTTTCTCTCATACCTCTTTAAGAAATTATTTTTTAGAGGCTGACCATGGTTGTTATGTAGCACAACCATCTTCTCTCCAAACAGATAAACAATCTAAACTCCATTGCACTCAGACTGAAGCTAATGATCGTAGCATGGTAGAAGTAGATAGTTTTTGTTTTACTAACTTAATCTTAGGTACTAACATTTGGAATTTGTTTATCGATGGGCCCAGATCGTAGGAGGGAGATGGGGTAGGATGTATACTCATTGATCCTGAAAAGTGTAAAACTCTTATATCCTACTGTTTAGAGTTCAAAATGCACCAATAATACTGAGTATGAAGTCTTTTTCCAAGGTTTAAAAAATGATATTGACCCTAAGGTAAAATTCCTTCGAGTTTTTGGTGATTTGGAAATAACTGTCAGACAGGTAAGGAATACTATACACTTCCTGTCTCCCCATCTAAAAGGTTACAAACATGATTTATGGAACTTAATTAATTCTTTTAATGCATATAATATTACTTCCATACTGAATTCTCTAAATGATGTTGTTGATACATTAGCTAATTCAGCATCTAGATTCACACCCTTGAATAATGGTTTTACTATTGAAATCCTTTTTAGGCCTTCCATACTCGAAAAATTCACTAACTGGAAGGTGTTCAACAATGATCTTCAGATTATAGACTTCCTTACCAGTGCTGACATATTCCAATATTTTTTGATAGATGACAAGGTATATCAACATGATCTACATGATTATCAGGATGAAGCAAATACGATCAAGGCTAATTGCATCCCAACGAGTGTATTGTCGCTTGAAAAGTTGTTTGATATGTAGACCAAGTTAAGAACACCTATGAATCTAAAGACAAATAACTCCACTATGATGCACGCTTTGGTGAATCTAGGCACTCCTGAACAACCCAAATTTATCAATTTAGGCACTTTCTATTCAGAGGCAAAGAAATTTACCTTCACGCAACTTTTTAAGAAGTATCGAGATGTATTCGCATGGAATTACGAAGACTTGAAGACGTATGACACTCACATTATTCAACACATCATTCCTATCAAAGAAGGTGTCAAATCGTTTTAGCATAAACTGTGGAAGATACATCCGACCCTTGAACCGCTGATTCAAAAAGAGTTAAAAAATTGTTGGATGCCTGAATTATATTCAAGTTCCAACATTCTACTTGGGTATCCAATCTGATACGAGTTAGAAAGAAGTCATGGGAGTTTAGACTATGTGTAGATTTCAGGAATCTAAACCGCTCCTTTGACAAGGATAATTACCCCGTTCCCCCAATGGAACATATATTGCAACTCGTGTCTGGTTCTTATATGTTCTCTCTTATGGACAAGATTTTTGGCTATAACCAAGTTCTCATAGTGGAACCAGACCGATTGAATACCACTTTCAAAACAAAGTGGGGAACATTCACATATCATAGGATGTCCTTTGGCCTAATTAACGCAGATGCTACTTTCCAAAGTGCCATGGAAATATCTATTAAAGGTCTGGTTTGTCACATTGTTTATGTTCTAAGACTTTTGTGACCATTGTTTTGATCAGAAAGTTCTTTTGGATTCATCGCATAGGTTTTTTATTTTTGACGTTTCAGACCAAACCAGTGTGGTCCATCATCAGGAAAAGAGTTGATCACCTTGTGGCAATTTATCTCAATGATGTCACAGTTTATTCCAACAAAAGAGTTGATCACCAGCAACACCTGAAATAGATTTATGAAAGATGCAGGAAGTATGAAATTTCTCTGAACCCCAAGAAAATAATCTTCATTGTTTCATAAAGTAAATTGTTGGGGCACATCAATTCTAAGGATGGGATTCATGTTGACCCAGAAAGCACTAAAGGCATCTTGCAGATCCCATTCACAAATAGTAAGAAGTATATGTAGTCGTTTTTGGGAAAATTAATTTCGTGAGAAGATTCGCTCTGAAATTTGTTGAAATAGTTAAACCCCTTTAACAGATGATTAAAAATGATGTTTAGTTCAAATGGAAATCTATTGATAAGGAATCCTTCGAGAAAATTAATGCTTCCATAGTGACTAGTTCTGCACTTTAGAGTCCTGATTTCACCAAAGAATTATTTTCGTACACATTTGCACCATATCATTCTTTTGCAACAATGCTCACTCAAAATGATCAACAAGGGAATGGATGACCCATAGCATTCATGAGAACTGGACTTCAAGGTGTTGAACCAAATTATCCACCAATGGACAAGAAGGCTATTGTTGTTCACAAATATATTAAAAATTTTAGGCCTTACATACTAAAGAATCACACCAAGGTGATAGTCCCTCACCCATAGGTTACATATTTCTTTGTACAGAGGGAATTGGGTGAGAGGTGAGGAAACTAGATGACCACTTTAAAGAAAGATGACCTTGAATTCAAACCAAAGACCATCATTAAAGGTCAAGGCCTATGAAAAATATAAACTGAGGCCATGGATTCCAAGGATCATGAAGAGGAAGGCTAGCAGGAAGAACCAACACTCTATGCACATCAACCTCATTACGTCCCTTTGATTGGAAATTCATGTTATAATGATCTCAAGCAGTATCTTCAGCATGGCATTGCCCCTAATCACCTCAATGCCAAACAAAGAAGGGAAGTACGACTTAAATCTATGCAATACAAGTTAGTTCACGGTATCCTGTAGAGAAGGAATTATGACAAAGTTTTCCTCTGATGTCTCAAGGAACAAGATACCAACAAAGTCCTCAAATACTTGCATGAAGGACCAGTTGGAGGTCATTTCTCTGGAGAAACGAAAACTCACAAGATCCTAAGAGTTGGGTACTATTCACCTTGGTATCACCATTTTTAGGGATAACTAAGAAGATGATGTCTCGAGGCCCTCAGTTTGTAGACATGGAGTATCGAGAGACATCCTGACCAACAATGTCCACTTGCACATATGGAGACCCGCTTCACCACCACAGATTCTAGGTTCATCATGAGGGTATCCACCACACCAACCTACTTCCAAAAGACATTATATCTTTCTCCATGAGGTACAAGCCAGGTATTATGGTGAGTTTCATTTCAATATTTGAGGCATTTGAGTATGTTTGATGTCCTTTTCTTTCCTTGCACATGGTACTCTATGTACCTCTATCTTAAAGTGACACTTTGGTAATCCCCCCCCCCCACCTATATATATTTCACTTGAGGAAGTACCCAATGTTTGGACTTTAATCAATTAATGGAAATAAATGGGCTTCGAAAAAACATGCATTGAATTTAATGAAGGTGCAATACACCATCTACAAAGGCACCCATAAATGAGACACTACCTTCCCTTGTATGTCATGAAACCCATGCCCAAATGTTTTCCCCCCATTGACATCATTCACTCCACATGTCTTAGAGAGTGGTTTCACTTGGGAAACACTCCTTGACCTAGGGAACGATTCACCCAATAGGTCACTTTGTCAACCCTCCCATACCTAATAGGGAACGATTCACCCAATAGGTCACTTTGTCAACCCTCCCATACCTAAACATAGTAAGTCACATAGGGCCTTTGAGAAATTGTTTAATTTGATGAGGTGTTTTTGGGTGCACATGATTAGGTGGCTCTTTTATTGATTTTATTTACTCATCACAATTCATTTAACTTGAGATCCTTGGAGGGTGTCTTCATTGTCTTTGCAGGACCATGGATGGTAGACAATTTTGGAAGAACAAGCCTAGTTTGGGATTCCATGGGGATTGAAGACCATAGGTTGGATACCAAGGTCCACATGATGGACAAGGAAGAAATTCCTTTGGAGGCTAGAGAGACACCTTGAAGGACCTCACCATGCCCCTACTAGCCCAACATTTTTCCTTTGAAGGATAAAGCATCACACTTGGAGGGATTGACGTCATGCATGGTTAGGGTTTGGTGGTGATGAGGACACATGGCACATTTTGATTGAAGGAAGTTTGAATTGGTGGAACGAGACCTGGCACATGAGAGGGAGGCCCTAGAAGGCCCAACGACTTCCTCTCCCTACTCCAACAACTTGCAAGGAGTTCCAAGATGTCACCCTCTAGAAGGGTGACATCACTTTAGGGTTTATATAATGCATTTTTTAAAATTAAATTTGATTTTAGCTTGTAAAGGGGAAAAGTAAGCATTGTTGTCCCCTTACTTTGTGGTTACCCTAAGTGTTGTGGAAAAACAATGTCTTAATGGATTTGTATAAATAGAGATCAACTCTATTTTAATTGAGACATAACTCTCCCATTGTGAGAAATACTTGGTTGAAATTTTCTCCCTCTTTGGGCAATCCCTATCTCTTGTGCTATTTTTTATGGTTTCTCTTTGCTATTGGATGGATGGATGATGTGCTAGCTCTCTTGGAGGATTATTTCTTGCTTATGGTGGAATTTTCTTGGTGAATTAGGGTTTCATCTTGTTAATGCTTCAACTTGGTAAGGATTTCATGGTTATTGGGTTTCATCTTGTTAATGCTTCAACTTGGTAAGGATTTCATGGTTATTTCTCTCTCTTATTGGTTGTAATCCTAATGTGATGATATCTTGGGGAGTATAATGGAATACAACCCCATCCAAGTCCATTTTTATTGTTCGGACTAATATATTGTGCAAAGGATACTAGGAGGACTAAAATGGTTTACACCCTCCTAGATTTTTCTTGTTGGTTAGGGTTTGCCTTGGGGAGTAAAAGGGTTTACACCCCCAAGGAAGTAACTCATCCAAATTGTTTGATCAAGAGTCTTGATTTACCAAATATTTAAAGGCACTAGTTCAATTGCATTGGAGAAATAAAATCTTGCATTGGTAAAAATGATTTTTTGGAATTTTGAGATTGTCTAAATTGGAAAGTGATCTTTGTGCCTAAGGCACTTTTGAACCACTAGGGCGTCTTGTTATTTGGATTAATTCTTAATGATGTTACAAAACTTCATCTTCAGCCATTAGGGATGCAGAAAACCTAACATAAACATCTTAATAACTCACCCTAACATAAACATCTTAATAACTCACTACTCAACCATTAAAAGTTGCTAAAAATTTACCCCTACAATCTACTAGGCCTAGCACACTTTTTGGGTGGTTTCTTGGAAAATTTTAGTGGTTGATCTCATTGTTGTAACAATTTTTTTTCTACATAAATAATGATGATAATTATCACTGCATTACTTGTTTATGACAACCTTACATTTATGCTAAAGTCTTGGTATTTCATTCTTGAGTTAAACTAGTACTTGTTAGTTTGTCACTTGCTTATCGAACTAGAATTTTAGCACTTTATTTGCAGCTCTTACTATCTTTTGTTGTTGATATATATCATAGTTTACTGCTTCAATTAGGGAAAATAATCCTATCTTGCTTTTCCACCTAACATATTACGTACATACTTGGCTTGTTCTTATGTCTCGGGCATGTACTATCACCCTTTACAGGTACTCATACTTCTTAGAAACTATTGGCTACCACCAAGACTCTTTATCAAGCCTTTCCAAAATTAGTATCTTGACCTATAGGGGATACACTTCCATAATTACACTTTCTGTCTCATTTCCCCCTCGGGTCAACTAGGATTCCCCCCTTGAGGTGACCACTTCGCCTATAAAGTAACGGGAACACATATCTAAGGTGACAGTGGGTAGGTGATCTCTTAGTTGTCGCCATCTTGTGGTTTGGTTCAGGATTTTCCCAACCTACAACTTGTGCAATAATAGGCCTATAGTGTTTAAATACACTCATTCTTATTCCCGTAGCTGTGACATCTGGTATAAGTTATCCGAAAGAGAAATAAAGGATGTTGTTCCACTTCAACCTATTGTTGTCGAAGAGCCATTCAAGTAGTCGGGAATGGATATAATCGCTGAGAACAATTCTCATTCATCTAAACAACACAAGTATATTACCACTGCCACTGATTATTTCACACATTAGATGGAAGTTGTGTCATTAATTAAGGTAAATGTTGAAGTGGTAATCAATTTTTTGCAACAACACATTATTACCAGGTTTGGAGTACCCAGCACTCTTGTATTTGATAATGCTACTTATTTTTCATCATTGAAATTAATTGAGTTTGCTTTAGATAAGGGGATCACTGATCGATATTTATGAGGGAACGAAATGAAACACAAAAATATGACATAAAAATAGAGATACAACAATAATCAATTTCTATTATAGATTGAAATATGCAGAGATTGTAAAAGAAAATACATAGTGAAATGAACTCGCTAGAATGGTGGTAGCTTATCTCTAAGAAGAGATGTGACAGTTACGTGCATTCACAAGAAGATGATTACAATGAGGCTCCCAATTCCTTTTTAACATAAAGCATAAACGAGAAAACTCTAAACATATAAAACCCTAACCCTGGAATATTAAAGGCCAAAAGGTTTGTGGGCCCTGATGGGGGTAGTTGATATGTCAACTTCCCTAGGGCGTAAATTCTGAATACAATCTCCATTTGGGGTGCTTGATACCTCGTAGAAAAGTTCTAGTCGAGGAGTACACATTCCAAATGGCCCAATAATGTCAACAAGCATATATTTGGTGCTTCCATGTCAAAAAAACAATGTTTAGTGCCTCAAAATGGCCCCGAAAGTTTGGGACCCGAAAAACTATAGAAAAACTGCCAAAATCAAAATTGTATGTTGAGAGTCAACGGAATAGGTGGGAAATCATCGATGTCCACCTGAATCAGGATTACCCCCTTAGGAAGCAATGGTATCCATTTTGTTGAGTTCCCCCATCAAATGGGGAAAATTATTCTTAACTTGATACTTGGTGAGCCACTTTCCTTGGTGCAATATCTGCCCTGCTTCGACAACCTGATAGAGTTGGATATTATATTGGTGAGTGTCCTTAACCTATGTGCCCATGATCCAATCAATAGTTTTATGTTACATTTAATCATGGTTGAGCTCTATAGGTGTCATCTGCTCTACCACCTCTGATGTGTCCAGTAGTGGTGGAAAATATGGTTGAAGGAGGTCCACATTGAATACTAGGTGTAATCCAAGGAAGGGTGTAATAATTAACTCAAAATCATTGTCTCCCACAACCTTGGTGATTGTGTAAGTTCCATAGCGAAGTGGAAACAACTTCTAGTGGGGTCCTGTAAGGTTCTCTTTTTGCAAATGCAACCAAACCTTGTCGACTACTTGAAACTTTTGAGGAACCCAATGTTGATCATGGCGTTGATTTTACTTGTCATTGGATTTTTGCAAAATATCATGGACTTATTGGAATATGTGATGAATCTATTCGATGAATTTGGTGTCCTTGTCAACTTCAGATTTAGCATGGTAATATTCTATCTATGTAGATGCAAGGGGAAGTGCTACATCAATGGGGCCTAATGGTTGAAAACCTAGGCCCACCTAAAAAGGGATGTGATTGATCAAGCTATGGAGTGCTCTATTGTAGCTATGTTAGACATAATGAAGGTTCTCATCCCATGTGTGTGGATGCTTTGATTTGTACGTGTGCAAGAGACGCATGATCATCCTATTGATGACCTATGTTTGTCCATCAGTCTGAAGGTGGAAGGTAGTAGATTTGGCGAGCTTGGTGTCCAACAGTGACTAGAGGCTTGACTAGAATGTGCTCAAGAATCCATTGTCCTGATTTGATATGATGGTTTGTGGTAGTTCAAAGTCTACTCATACATGCTTGAAGAAGATCTTGGTAGTGGCCTTAGCTGTGATACTCTTCTTGTAGGCAGTCAAAATGGCCATCTTAGAGAATTGATCAACAACCAAAAATGCACAGTCATTTCCATGCTTGATGGAGGGGGGGACCTAACATGCAGTCCATCGAGATAAATTCCCAGGGCCCATCAGGAGTAGGAAGAGGAGTGTATAGTCATTGATTTTAAATGAATGTCTTGGAAATGGAACAGGTACTGGAGGATATGATATACTTACTAAAATCCTATCAAAGCTTTACGCAATAGAAATATTGTTTTTAGTACTACCATTGTCTTCTCGACGCCAAGGTGTCTTGTTGCCCGACTATAGTGGGATTTCCAAATCAACTTCACATGCTTGCTTGAAGGAACACAAAGATGAACCAAATGGCATAGTAATCCATCCTGAATATGGAATTCGGTAACGATCATGCATGTTCCCAACATCTGGTAGGTTGTAGCAAAGTTAGGATCACTTCCATAGAGTTGGGACCACCTGAAGGTCTCATGCCCGCAAGAGTCGAGCACCATGGTTAGTGATGAAATTGTAGGTCGACTGAGGCAGTTAGAAATGCGATTGGTGCTCGATTTCTTGTACTTAATGTTGAGGTGAAACTGCAACAATTATGTGGACCACTTTTGATGGCGGTCATTCTACAATTTTTCTTGTGTCTACATGAACTGTAGAGACTAATGATTAGTATGGATGACTATATCCTTCTCTAGAATGTAATGCTTCCATTGGTGGCAGGCTTGTTTGATGCAATAGATTTATTTTTCATAGGTGGGGTACTTATGGATGACATATGAGAGTGTATCACTATGATAGGCCACTCGATGACCCTGTTGAGTGAAAACAACACTAATTGTCAGACAGATGGCTTAGGTTGATGGATTGTTGGTTGTCATCGATGTCAACTATTGGATAGTGATATTGTAGATTTATCTCAACCCTTAGTGATTGATTTCAACCCTTGGAGAAAGTTCGGTAGCAAATTCTGGTAGCACAAATGTTTGGGTAATGGACCCAAGGTTATTTCATGTATAATGGTACGAGTTTTAATATATTTGAAGGTAAGACTATTCTATATGGATAGTACATGTCATTCCAATTCTGGTGGTGATCCAGATTTTATGAGCTGAACGAAATGACTACAGATTATTAACAGGTGCTTAATACAAAATAACAGAGATACAGTAAAACTGGTTTTCTATTCAATAAAGAAAT
>CBVK0100240364.1:0-13547 GCA_900067695.1 Picea abies | reverse complement strand
CTCACTTATTTGGGATTGAAAGGCAAAGGCCACTTAGTAGGCCTACCCATATAAAAATCCACTCTTAACAAAAAGACAACATTTAAGCAGCCCTTTGTTAACAAGTAAAATGATTGCATTCATTATATTTGGCTTTAGCTCCACCCATGTTGCTTTCAAGTAATGAAAACCACAAATCCTAAAATATATGAGAGATTGAATGCAATGTGTTGAAATAGAAAATAACATGAAAATTTTGATTATATTTTATGGAATAATTTGAATCTATAATAAGTGTGCATGAAATGAAATGACATATTTATATTTCATTTTTGATTGAAAAGATAAATTTGACACGATTCTTTGCGATTGCAATGAACTTAGATTCATCTTAATCCTGGATCTATCAAATATTAAGAGGGATCAAATCTATTGAGGAAAAAATATTTCTTCAAGTTTTTACACTCTAAAAAGTGTTTGCACCTCAAGAGATTTGATCCCTCTTAACACTTGATAAATCGAAGGTTAATATGGAGCTAGCCCGATTCAAAGTAATCTTTATGAATATGATGTGTTATGAGGTAATGTTTGTTTTGTCCCTGTTGACGTTTTACGAATTTAATGACCCTTAAATTAATTATTTGAGTTGAAGCATGGATTTTTCACGAACAATTCAAAATTCAATTTAGGTGTGTTGATATGGTTTATATATAAAATGTATAATGTATTAAAATAATAAGTGACACATTGACGTGTTGGATGTATGTTATGTTTAATATGGATTGGAATTGAAAAATAAATATGGGTTAGAATTAAAAAATAAAATAACATGTTAGTTAATGTTAATTTGTGTATTAATATGTTTTTTTTAATATTAAAACCAAATAACAAGTTAATACAAATCAAAAAAGGAATGATTGAGTTTTGAATAGACCAAAAATCTAAACATATGTGTCAACTATCTAAGCAATTAGATCAATTATCTAAGCAATTAGACCAAAAATTTAAACATATGTGTCAACTATCTAAGCAATTTAAAATTTCTTTGGTACAAAACCTAATAAAGTGCGCTAAAACTAACACTATCTTGCAAAAACATAAAAACAAAACAAAGCTTATGTGTTAACATGTTAAACACATGTTAATAAATTGTGTCAATTTACATCAACTATCCTAGAAAAAAAAGAATTGTATAATAATAATAAAAATATCAAGATGTGACAAGATACATATATTTAATATTTTTTTTTATAATTATTTACATACTCATGCAAATAGATCACATAGCGAATGGAGGAGACCACATCAATAATGGAGGGGAGTCTTGGATAACTTAGGCATAATCACCTTAATATAAAAGTCATTAATTCTATATAACAATGATTATAATTTCAAAAAAAAAATACAATAAATTTTAATTAAAAACCCTTAATTAAAAAAATACTTTTAAAAATAAATTAAAAATAAATTTTCAAAATGTAAATATCTTTCTTTATTTTAAAATTTCTTAAATATATTTTCAAAATGTAAATATCTTTTTTTATTTAAAAATTTTCTATAATACTTTTTCTTTATTGCAAAAGACTATGCTAAAACTATAATTTTAATTTCTTAATGACATTTCATTTAACAAAAATTATTATATTTTTATTTTTTTCATTTTTTTTTAATACTTTAAAATTTCCTATAATACTTTTTCTTTATTGCAAAAGATTATGCTAAAACTATAACTTTAATTTCTTAATGACATTTCATTTAACAAAAATGATATATATAATATTTTTTGAAATAAATGTATTTTCTTCTTTTATAATTTGAAAAATAAATTTTCCATATAATAAATATCTTTATTTATTTTAAAAATTCATATAATATCTTTATTTATTTTAAAAATTCCTTCATAGGGTAAATGCATTTCTTTTCTTTTAAAAATCATATGACACTTTTTTTTTTCCTTTGCCACAAAACATGAGAATTTAACTTTAATAAAAAATAAAACAATACGTCATGTTGTTAATATTCTTGCTTTACTTTTCTTTACAAAGGAATAATCTTTTTCCACAAATGCGTTACCTTAAGTAACCCAAATTCACGAAGAACATTAGCTTAAGGGAATCCACAAAGATAATCAGGTGGCTTTATAGGATTCCCACTTTCACTTCCTGTTAAGAGTGTGAGAATGCCTATGTCACTCACTCACTGTGTCTAATCCATCTCTCTCTCGCTCATAATTCCTCTTAGCCAATTGGGTTTTATATTCAATCACACATCTTCCTCTTCTCCCTTCGTAATTCATTCACACTTTATTTCCTTTTTAATATATTTATTGTTTCAACCGACGCCATGGACCAGATAGGAACCGTAGTTGCAGTTGTAGCCGACACCATCAATAAGGTTATTGTTGCTCCACTTCTTTAGCAAATCAATGATGTTATTCACCTTCATTGTAACACACCCAACCCCCTAGTTAGCTTTTAAGGAAATGGGGTATTAAATTTTCGTTCCTTAAATCCATCTCAAGATTTCCTTTTGATAACACCGTCTTCTTTTCCTCTTCAAGAGCTTTCCAACAACTATAATTTTTCCCAAAACTAAGCTCTGGATCGAAAGTTATGGCTTCTCAAAGTTCTTGGCCTTCATTGACCAAACGCCACCTCACCGTGACATGGCATCCACATGGCTCCCTATCACATGTGCTCTTCTATGTGGCAATGAAGTGGCTCCCACCATCTAGCCCCTTTGGGTCCTCCAGATTAATGGCTCTCACCTTAATCCTTGTCGTAAGGGTTCTCCTTTCACAGGGTCTTCGATCAACTTTCCTACCAGTCCCGATGATGATGGCTTAATCGACGTCGATCCTGATCCAACGGTTCTCCAGGACTAGCGATTGACAGTCTAAATCTCATCGACCCCAATCCTATCCTCCATGAAGACCCGAACATGTGGAACTACCACATCATACCACCTGGCATAACATTTGGGGCTAGGGATTTACCCCGTCCAATGTCTCAAAACTCTGAATTGTGTTGAAACATGGAAAAACTCCCTTGTGCACGTGGACCCACTCATGGGTGACATGGAGTCTGACGTGGTAATATTCGTTGTCACAGGACTCTGGGCTCAAGAAACTAGGAGACACCACCTATCCCCTTCATCATCGGGGTTTTCTTTTCGTCATCGGGCTCTTTCATGAAGGTTCATGTTCCACTCTTTGACTGGTCTTCTTCGATGAACGACTAGGAACTGATAGCTTCCAGATCCAATAGTCCAAATTATAGGTGCCACCCTCCGACTATTTTTTCAGATGAATGGCTAGGATCTGATAGTTTCCAGATCCAATGGTCCAGGTAAAGGGTGAGTTCACAAGGTTTCCTATCCCCCTTCTTGGAAGACCCTTGGTCTTGGGCCACCCCTAGGGAAAAACCTGTCACGCCCAAGACATGCTGGCTTCCGAGTTGGAATGCCATGTCATCTTGACGTCATCATTCCCATTCCTCGCTAGAATGGACCCCAAGGCGATCTACGACTAATATCAACTCCCACCTATCAACAGATCAATGAATCTCGTTGTTTCACAGACACCTTTATCATCATCGGCATCCTTTCCATACACATGACCTTACCCTCTTTGTAAGTCTCGACAATGACATAGGTTCGGTGAACTCCGATGATAGGCAGCTTTGGATCCAACGACGAGGATTTTAAGCCAATCCTCATGGGTTCCAATGTCTAGTGGAATCTAATATTATCCCCTCGATCTGTCAGTGGTCAATGCGTGGCACTCCCTAGCCATGTTGCCTGCCGAACGGGCAGACCACGTCAGAATGATGTCACATCCACTCCTTCTCATATTCAGGTGGAGCTTACCCCAATCAACGGTTACAGTTAAGTACTTTAATTGATCGACGGTCCTTGGTTGGTCCCAGGCATTTATCGTCATCAATCCATTTTGGGATAACTTAATGGGTTTCATTCATCTAATCCCCGACGACGACATGGCCTTTCAACGAGCCAGATCCCATCAAGGGGCCTTCTAAAGGATGAACAACCCAGATTCCATCGACAATTCTCCCGCTAAATCGACAGTATAGATTTTCATCCCTAGACCTCGATGATCTTCGACTGAGATTAACTCCAACCCACTACCGACTCTCATTAATGATACTTTCAGAACATATGATCCAGATCTTGTCTGGGATTCTCCCAACGAATCTTACGACCCTCGTTCCTTTCTTTGACCTCATCATTGTCAACGTTTCCTAGTCATTTCCCACTTTTTCATCCCTTTTCTTTTGACGATGGTATATGCCCTAATGAAGGGCTCAAATCTACCCATCACATCGATCCAACAATTGTGGATCCTCTCGATTTAGACACATAGGTCTTCATAGGGAAAAACAGTTTATGCCTTGGGAAATTCACTGAGTTTATGGAAAAATATCCTAAGTCCCATTTCGGGGCCTACCAAGCTTTCAAGAGCTCCTATCTTTCTCCAAGACTCCTCACTTCATCCCAACCAAAGGCATCATCTATCACAGGGGCCCGATACAACATTATATATACATATAAATAATATATATTTGTAAGATCATGATTATGCACACGATATGCAAAAGCCTTGGTTTGTCATTTAAATTGAACAATACAGGAGGCTTGTGTGTGTGTGTGTGTGTATAGAACAAGCATGCACCCGATTGGTTCTAAATCTACCTAGTTTACAACTTAACACAATTAAAATAGTTGCAACAACTCTTACTAAAAGTAGAGATATTTGACAAGAAAATAATAAATGTCTTCCATGTCGTTCTATCATCTAGTAGACTCGAGAAATACCAGACAAAGCAATATTATTACTACCACGCAGGTACACTTATGCAATTCCAAACAATTATGTCTCATATATGTATAAAGAGCTTCCAAGCAATACATGACAAGCCTGTGACACAAGCATCTGCAAGCATTCCTGCACCATAAATTCAATTTAATACATACAAAGTAAAATAAACCCTTATCTATAAATAAGGAAGCATGTAGGAACTGCTGAAGGGCGTGCCACTCTCCACCCAACCATAGCCAGGGTATGATTCCACGAGAGGGTTTCTGCAAGATTTTTTAGGGAGTGTCTGCTAATTTTTCTCTTCTTGTTACGTGAACCAGAGATCTCCCTTTGTCTAATTCCAATGCTCCCCAGTCTGAACCCATCCGTGTGTGTCTCTTCTATGTCCACATGCCCTTCTTTTCTTGTCTTCTCCACTAATACCGCGTGGGTTGTGCCATAAGTTTCTCGACGGTATTCTTCCCATCCTTCCTTAATTTTCCAAGGGAACTATTCCAACTACTACCTTGATTGATAATCAGTTTCTAGGGCCGAGGACAATTCAAGTCTGCACTATGTTAATTAGACAGGGTACTTCCTGGCATAGTCATCTCAACTAGTCATTTCCTCCCTCTTGCACCATTCTCCTCATGGCATTGTAACCTGTGAAGGCCATCCCTTCAACAATAGTTCAACATTTCTCTATTGCATTAATATTCAAATATTCACATTACAAAATAAATTAAGGTCCATTGTATTCCCACGATCACACAACATGTCTATTTATAGTTTGGTCATGATAATACTTATATCTATAGACTAGGGTAAATACTAGGGTAAACAAAGATGTTACAATCCCCTCTCCCTTAGAGTAACACCTCCCTCGGTGTTCCATCTACCGCAAAAATTCTATATACAACAGTGAACAAAAATGGGTATGCATGTTTCATGGCATCCTCCATTTCCCAAGTTACTTCATCGGGACCAAAGTGTTTCCACTGCACCTTGACCTATGCAATGGTTTTGTTCTTGAGAGATATTTCTCTCCTATCGAGTATACACTATGGTTTTGGAAGGAACTCTCTCTCTGGCTCCACCTAGATCATAGAATAGTCAATTATATGAGCATAATCATGTATATATTTCTTTAACAAGGAAACATGGAAAACATTATGTGCCTTCCCTATGGGAGGAAAAGCTAATCTATAAGCTACAAGCCCCACTCTATCCATAATTTCAAAAGGTCCTCAAAATCTGGGCGCCAACTTGGCACATGCTCCCATTCTTAAGAAGATTCTTCTAGGTTTAATTCAGAGATACATGTGATCTCCTACTCTGAATTCTTTATGACTTCTTTTGTTGTCTTCATAGCTCTTATTCCTATCCTGGGCCACTTTCAGATTTTTCTTTATTTGATTTAATTGTTGTTCTAGCTACATTAACATATCCGGCCCAAGTGAAAAATTTTCCACTGGATTATCCGAACTGATTGGGATATTGCATTTTTTTCCATAGAGAGCCTCAAAAGGACTCATTTTCAAGGATTCCTGATAACCATTGTTGTAGGAAAATTCTACCAGGGGTATATATTTTTCACATTTCTTGGGTGGATGCATCAAATGCATCCTTAACATGTCTTCCAACACTCAGTTTACCCTCTCTAATTTCCCATCAATTTGAGGGTGATAGGTTGTACTAAATAACAATTTTGTTCCAAAACTAGTAAACAAAGATTTCCAAAATTCCGAGGTGAATTTTGCATCTCTATCAGGTATAATTTCCTTAGGCATCCCATGCAACCTAAATATTTCTTTCATGAAGATGTTGGCAATATATATAGCCTTGCAAGTAGACTTTACCAGAATAAAGTGGGAATCCTTGCTAAAATTGTCCACAACTACGATAATGACATCATTTTGTTTGGTTGTTCTGGATAGTCCTGTGATAAAATCCATAGAGATGGTTTCCCATTTCCACTTTGTAATAGGTAGGGGATACAACAAACCTGCTGGGTGTTGGTGTTCTATCTTAACATGTTGGCATTCTAAACATTTAGCTAAATAATAAACTATGTCCTTTTTCATTCTTGGCCAATAAAACAATTTCCTACTAGATGTGATCATTTTCTGATAACCAAGATGAACAACATATGGTCTTTTGTGTAGTTCATCCATGATGAACCTCTTCAAGTCGTCACAATTTGGGACATACAACCTTCCTTTGTAAGTTAGCAGGCCATCACCCATTAGCTGATAACCATTATACTTCATCACTGTGGGTTGTTGTTTTAAATGTGCTTTTTCCGTTTTGAAAAACTCATCTACTTCTTGTGCACTCTTAACCCTTTCTTTGAGGTTTGGTTTCATAGGTACTACGAACTGCTAAGTGAATTACTTTCATACTCCTACTGAGGTCATCAACCACTCTGTTTCCTTTCCATTTGATGTGTTTGATATCAAAATCAAACTAACTGATGAGATCTATCTACCTAGATTGCATATCATTTAGTTTGGGATGGTCAAATAAATACCTCAGTCGACTATGGTCTTTGATGAGAACAAATTTTCTGCCTAGGAGGTAATGCCTTAACATTTTTAAAGCATGTACTATGGTAGCTAAATCCAGGTCACGAGTCATATAATTTATTTCTTGCTTATTCAATTTTATGGATTCATAACATATTACATGCCCTTCTTGCATGAGGAATCCTCCTAGTCCTTCTTTGTAGGCATCTATACATACAAGAAAGTCCTTATTTGGGTCTGCAATTTTCAACACTGGGTTGGTTGGTTAAGAGTTGTTTCAAGTGCTAGAAACTTTCCTCATACTCCACTGTCCAAAAAAAATTAAGTCCCTTTTTCTGTAGAGAGGCGATTGGGTGACCAATTTTGGAAAACCCTCTTATGAATCTCCTATAGTATCTTGCTAGGCCCATAAAGGATCTTATGTCTGTTAAATATTTTGGGGTAGGCCAATCCATAATGGCTTTGATCTTATCAGGATCAACTGCCACTCCTTTCTTAGAGATAACAAATCCTAAGTAGTGGACTTGCTTTTGGAAAAAGCCACACTTACTAAGCTTTATATAGAGGTTGTGCTCTCTCAGCACTTGAAGTATCAACTTGAGGTGTTCTTCATGCTCTTCCCTACTCTTGGAATAAATTAAGATATCATCAATGAAAACTAGTACAAATCTGTCCAAAAACTTGTTGAGTACATTATTCATCAAGCACATGAACATGGTTTGTGCATTAGTAAGACCAAATGGAACCACTACAAATTCACACTGCCCATACCTTGTCTTAAAGGATGTTTTGTGGATGTCTTCATCCTTGATCCAGACTTGAGGATATCCATATCTCAAATCAATTTTGGAGAAGATTGTAGCACCCCTTAACTGATCAAATAGGTCATCAATTATTGCCAAGGGATACTTGTTTTTAATGGTCATTTTGTTAAGTTGTCTATAGTTTATGCACAATCTGAGTGTGCCATCCTTCTTCTTCACAAACAAGGCTGGTGCTCCCTAAGGAGACACACTAAGGTGAATATAACCCTTGTCTAACATTTCCTTCAGTTGTAGTTTGAGTTCAACTAGCTCCAAAGTACTCATCCTATAAGGTTCTCTTGACATTGGTACTGCTCCAGGTACAAGTTCTATTGAGAAATCAATGTCTCTTCTTGGAGGTAGGCCTGGTACCTCTCTAGGAAAAACATCTCTATATTCTCTCAATATAGGATAGTCTTCTAGGCTTGGTTTATGGTCCTCAACTGAGTTTAGTACTTGTATTGCATAAAATGGACATCCTTTCCTGCAACACTTCTTCATTTGAAGGGTTTATATTTGTCTCACTGAGACATGTTTTTGAATTCCTTGTAGGGTCTTTTTCTTCCCTTCCTCATCTTCACACTCTAATGTTTTGTTTTAATAGTCCAACTTGGGTTTGTGGGAAGCCAACCAGTCCATGCCAATCGATATGTCATAATATCCTAGAGGAAGGATGTTTAAGGTTGCTTGGGTAGACAACCCATTCATAATGATTTGGCATGCTGTTATGACCTTTGTTACTTTTCTTTTTAGTCCAGTGGCTAGTTGTACCAACCATGGTTTAGCATGTTTTGCTTGATGTAATTTACACTTCTTAGAAGTTTGAGGGGAAATATCACTCAAATCAGAATCAAGGTCAATCAAATAGAAACAAGCTGGTTGGAAATCATACTTTCCATTTCCACTACTAAGGCTTGGTGGTCTGCTTGGCTGTTGTCCAAAGGTGCATGAATTCTTGGTATACTCCTGGCCACATAATCAACTGTGGTAGCCTCTTGGATGTTGTAAACCCTCCTACTGTCTGGATTCCTATGAGGGAAATCCATCAGTAAATGTTCTTCCCCACAACCCAAACATTTTAATGGTTCTTCATTTGTATTCCGAGTCCTTCCAACGACTGATCGAAAGGTTATATTTCCACTATGAGCTAGAAAGTTCTGTTGATTCACACTTTTAGTGGGTAGGCTCATCCTAAAACTCTTCCCATAGTTCTTAAACCTTGGGGGATTATCCCCCTTCTTCTTGAGTTCCATTTTACCTTTCTTCTTCTAGTCCTTGGGACATTCTTCCTTGTGGTTGATTTGGTCATAGTAGTACCTAACCTTCTGAATGACATCTTCCAAGGTTTTAGGTTCATCAAACTCAATCCCGTTCTACAAGGATTGCGACAAACCACTAAGGAATCAATGCATTTTCACCTTTTCATATTTTATATAGGGTACATACCTCAATAATTCCATAAATGTATTGATATACTCATATATGGTGAGTTGTCCCAGCTGGAGTTCACAAAACTCTTTAGTTCTTTCATCATAGTACTTTTCAGATAGGTACTTCTTGTTAGAGTTACTTCACACACACCTAGGATTTATTTTTCCTAAGGTTTTTCCTTGTTTATTAGTCATAATTAGTCATTATCCAATCTCCTATATTTTAGGGGAGAATATTCCACCTAGAGAATATTCTCTTTCAGTTGACACTTCAGTTTGACTAGTTGAGTTGAGTTTAGATGCTGCATTGGTTTTGTCACCATGAAACATTGGGATCATCATAAACTAATGAGCACTTGCCTTGGGATCATCACCAGACTGGCACATTACCCTTGATTTCTCGAGTTAACTCCTCACTACTCTCTGTTCAGTCAGTTAACTGAAGACTAGTTGATTAGTTAACTCAACTAGGTGACAATTCACTCCCATAACTGCCTGAGAGACTAGACTAGGTGGTAGTTCACTCCCATAATTGCTGGTGCATGTCCAGATCACTCTAGAACACCACTATGGCACATTCGTTCTCCTCCAATGTGCACTCATTGAGTTATACCGAGTATATCATGTGTAAATTATTCATTATTCATAACAGTTAATGGGAATTCTTTCATTCTTTCTCTTCTTCTTCTTATTTCTCCAATTCTCTCTGCAAATGTGTGTATTATTGTTTAGATAGATCTGTTATGTGCAAGTTCAACACATTTACATGGTATTAGATCCGATGGACTGCTAAGAAAAATCTACACCAAATTGTTTTTGCAGGTACAAAAGATTGAAGACAACAGAAAGATGGATTCCAAAAATAATTCATTCTTACACCTTACAACTATTTTGCATGGAAGGAGAAAATATCCATACATCTTCGAACCAGAGGGTTGTACAGGTTAACCTTGAATACAGATACATAACTGACATCAGCCATAGAAAAATCCAAGTACTTAAATCACATGGATGAGGCACTTAGAACAATTTGCAGTCTTATTTCTCTTGATATCCTTTTTCACATATCTTCCTGTAAGACTCCCAATGAAGCTTGGACCACCTTGGAAGGGATCTTTGTAAAATAGGATGAGATGAGGGGATACATGATGGAGGTGGATCTGTTCACATTGGATCCAAAAAGATTTGACAATATCCAAGATTTCTTTACAAAATTCAAGGATTTACTGTCGCAATTCAAAGCTTGCGGGGTTGATAAATCGAAGGAGGAGAAACAAATGGTTCTCACCATTCTCTCCAAGATTGGTCCTGAATTCTCTTTATTCGTATCCAAATTCCATTCTTTCAGATTCACCTCTAGAGCCACCTGTAAGATGCCTTCTCTTGAGGACTTTATCGAATCCCTGACACAAGAGAAAACCAAGCTCATCAACATGGGCACAATCAAAGGCCCAAGGGTGCATGCACTCACTATGCATGATGGAAGACAAAAATGTATCAGAAATCTAAAGATAAATATAAACAAAAATCTCATTCACGTCCGAAGAAGGAAGGGTACACAAAACCCTTCACTGATGCCTCTGGATCCAAAGGGGAAAAGGGAAGAAAAAGGGAGAAATGCTGGTACTGTCACAAAGGATTCCATTCAGAATCCACATGCATGCAAAATAAAATAAATATAATGTCTCAAATACTTCAACAAAACAACCTTGGAGATCGCATCCCTGAGGGTGCCAAGAAGAAGAAGCCAAAAGATTCAAATTCCAAGAAAGGCAATTCTAGCCATGCCTTGATTGCCATCAACTCCTCTCCTGATGATTGGATCCTAGATTTAGGAGCATCACATCACATGGCTTCCTCAAAAGTAGTATATTCTTCTTTGGATGCATGCAAAGGTCCTCCTATTATGATGGGGGACAACTCTTCTATCGAAGTCACCGGCAAAGGAAGGATTGAACTCACCAATGGAAGCTTCGAGAATGTGCTACACGTTCCCAAACTTTCTGTCAACCTTATCTCCATGTATCGGATGATGAATTCCGACATCAGAAAGAAAGTCATATTCACACCAAATTCCGTGGATATCTACGACATGCAAACCAACTCCAGGGTTGCTACCAGTGAGGTAAATCATCAATCTAGATTGTATACTTTTTCTGAATTCATTGAACCTGATTCTTCTTTACTGCTTACTCATGATGATGAAAGTAGTAGGATATGGAATGAAAGGTTTGGACATTTGAGTTTCAGATAGATGCAACAAATTAGCAAGAAAATATTGGTTGATGGTCTACCAGACATCCATTTCTCCAAGGGAGTATGGGAGGGATGTGTTCTTGGAAAACACCCTCAAGAGAAATTCGACAAAGGAAAGTTTTAGAGAGCTTTTGTACCTTTAGATATGATCCACAGTGACCTTATGGGTCCTTTTCCACATCCATCCATCAACAAAGCGATGTTTGTTCTCATTTTTGTTGATGATTTCTCACGTTTTACTTGGATCTACTTTATTAGGCAAAAATCCGAGGTCTTTCAACACCTCAAAGATTTCAAAGCCCTGGTTGAGACATAGTCCAGAAAGAAGATCAAAGTCCTCCAAATTGATAACATGGGAGAGTATGTAAATCATGAGATCCATAATCTTTTCCATGAGGCAGGGATTTAGTTGCAGCACACAGTTCCCTATACTCCACAATAAAACGGAGAGCGGAAAAATAGATCTCTAAAGGATATGGAATCTTGCATGCTGCATGCAATGTCACTACCACAGATACTATGAGCTGAAGCACTTAATTGTGAAACATACATCCAAAATAGATCTCCCCATAGATCTATCTAGGATAAGACCCCCTACGAGGCTTAGAGTGGCCTCAAACCGGAAGTGAACCACTTTCACATTTTTGGTTCACGTGCATGGGCCTAGATTCCCTCTGAAAATATGAAGGCACTTGATCCACAGAGAACTGAGTGCATTTTTGTTGGATACCCCGATGGTGTGAAGGGATATAACCTTATTGATCTTTCCTCAAACCGGATCATCATTGAGCGAAGTGTCCAATTCGAGGAAAGTGTATCACATGTACCTCAACAACCACATGCAGACACCTTCATTCTTCCACCTAGCCGAGATGATGAGAATGCACATGATGAATCATCTTCAGACGATTGTTCTGATTCAGAGGGCTCAGATGATTCATATTCAGAGTAAGTACAGTCGGATGTAGAGTCAGAGCATCCAGATGCAATTGCAGAGCCAGAGCAGAGGCACAAGTGGTCATAGACCACTCTTCAAGATGCAGGGGATCTCGTTGGTGATCCAACCGACACTAGGAGGACTCACTCTTATTTTGAGGAGCCTCCTATTGCACTCACTTCCACTGAACCATTTCCCTCCAAACATCTTTTCTTGGTTTAGCCTTCAGATCCACAGTCTGTTGATTAAGGTTGGTTGTCATTGATGTCAACCCTTGAAGAAAGCTCCGCAACACAAAGGTTTGGGTAATGGACCCAAGATTGTTTGATGTAAATATGACTCATTATTGTCTTGTCATGGTTGATAAGAAGTAAAGATGGATGAACTCCAAAGTGGTCCCCTTATGGTGAAATCCCTCACGAGAAGACGGTTTGTGGAGTAAGAGAACCCATGCTTAATTGTGGAATAATTAGTTGAAGGAAAGTGAATTTGTCAGGGAAACTATCCTATATGGATAGTGCTTGTCATGCCATTTTTGGTGGTATGTGGAACGTCACATAACTCCTCATGATTAGAGATTTATGACCATACGAAGTTGGACAACCCCTCATAAGTCTTATAGAAGCCCCTAAGGGTCAAAGTGCTTTGTAAAAGAAATTATTTTAAATGAAGAAGACCTAAAATAAGGAAAGTGTAAGGCTACATGAAGATATAAATAAGAGGAAAAGTGTTGGTTGTGGAGCTTGATTATCTTCTTGATTCAAAGGTCTTTTACTTTCAGTCGTGTTTATACCCCATGAA